>JANQBM010750581.1:0-14663 GCA_025594535.1 Erythroxylum domingense | reverse complement strand
GAATCTTGGTACCTTATGACTAGTTTTATTATGCTCATACATATAAAACCAAACTCTTTTGTTTTATTAATAATAAACATTTTCATTACAAAAAGTAACTGGAAGAAAATTAAGTTAAAAGTAAATACACTTGTTGTCCAGGGCACTATATTTACATATCTCCAACAAATATAACCTAGGTTAAATGATGCATTGTTTGTGGTTATTGTATTGATTAATCGGTTTTCCTAATTCTTAATACTACTACTCAATTGAATTTAAAGATTGTATCCCAAGTTAATCAATAGTTAGGTTTAATTAATGATCATATCTTGGTTAAACATTATCTAAGGGAAAACTTTGGTTATTTATTAACCTATGATTAATAGTTGCTAGCAGAGGTTTGAGAACAAAAAATCAATGAAATATGTTTAATTAGGGTGTAGGTCGAGGTTGAACCAAAGGACCGAATCCCTACCGAATTCTCCATTTTAATCATTTTTTGCATGTTTTTTAATTTGATTTTACTAGTTTAGTGTCATTTTATTTTCTTGTTTCTAAAATCCAAACCCCCTAAACCTAAACACTAGTTAATTTCATTTCGCAAACTTTACTCACACCCTTTGTGGGATCGACCTAGACTCACCACTACTATAGTAGTAGTCTAATTTTTATCTTACCATTAAATGGTTTCATGGTTTTCTTTCAATGATGGCATGTAATGTAACCTTTTAGTATTCATTTGATTAAAGATGAAAGATATGCATTTGATGGATCATCTTCCTTCTTTCATCACTAAAGCCGAAATTGACATGTCATTTTAGGTTATTGGTCTTTTCATATAGCCATCTTAAAATAAATGAGAAGTGTCTCATTTAATGGTTTCTTTACGTTTTGATTAAAGAATGAAGTGATGCATTAGATGTTTTCCACTTCTTGTTTCTTTTCATGCATAACCGAAATTGACAAGGTGTAAGAGAGGTGTTCTTGCATTTTTTGGACTCTCTCTCCTTTCTTGCATATGTTGGCCAAAATTTGCATGAGAGGTGTCTCATCTTTGGCTTCTTTCTTCTAAGAAAAATCTCCTCTAAATATTTCTTCTCCTTTCCCACTAAAGGATCATGTTAACCAAGTTGTCCAAGAAGAACAAGTGGTATATTAGATTGGTTGAGGATACAACAACAAGAAGAGGATACATTGACAAAAGAAAGGATTCAAAAGCAAGGCTAAAGCTAGGAGAGGATAACACAGTAAGCGGTTAAAGCTGTAGCAAATGAGTCGGTAATATAATCTCCATCTTGTTCTTATGATAATTATTTTCCATATACCGTATTATGTATGGCTTGGCATGTTGATTTGCTTATCTTGCTTCTGCTGTATTTTGATTTCTAAATTTTTTTTGAAATTTACCATTTTTGCCAAATCTTGCATGTTTTATTTTCCGATCCAACAATGTTATCCCTAATGATTTCGAATCATTAGTCGCTACACATGAATTTCAACATAAAAATTACAAATTGTATCGAAATTCTAGCAATTGGTTTGCAAATAAATGATTCAATGAATGCATTAAAATCTTCTTTTCACAATACTCAAAAGGTTCATAAACAAATAAAAAATAACAAGAATACAATTATCCATACATAAAACCCAAATCAATTAATATAAGATAACAAAATCAATTTGTAATGAGAGAAAGAAACAAAAAAATGGTGAAATACACTTAAGCCGAGTCATCAGCGTCGATGTCACCTTGGAATCAGTGTTATGAAATCTAGCCCTTCGTGGGTCTCTCCAAAATAAAAGCTTCAGCTTCAAGAAAGAACCCCCATAGAAACCCTTTCATTGCTCTTACTCTTATGCTTCCTCTCTATTCCTTTCTCTCTACACTATTGTTCTATTTTGTGAATTAATTGTTGGTCCATCTATAGTGTTCACTCTTTATTCATGCCTCCTAATTGTTTCTACCACTACTTTGAATTTTTTACTGGCTAATGTTGTTGCGCTACATTTTCTACTCTTTTCTTAGTTATGCGTTGTCGTTTCCCGCTCCCTGTTTCTACATTACGTTTGGATCCATATGGTACTGTGCATTTTGGTTGTGGGCCACTTCATTTTGTTACTTTCCTTACTTGGCTTATGCATCATTTTATTCATGTTTCTGCTCCTTTTACATGTCATTTTTTCTTATTCCTTGATGTGCGTCTTCTTCATGCTTCACTATCGTTTTGCTTCTCTTCTAACTGCTAGCTTACGTATTGCCATATTGGTCATTTGCTACATGAAACGCACACATATTACTTTCTTTCCACATTCTGCATGCTATGTGATTTGGCTTCAATTGTTGCTGCCACAACTGTCCATCATCCTACCACTAGTCATTTAAATTCACGTTAATTAAAACATGTATGGCATGCGCATATTTTCTTCTTCTCTATTTTTCCAATTGTATGCCATGAGCAACTTTAATTCTTCATCTTTATGTTTTCATTTTTCTTGTCTTCTCTTGCTCTAATTTTTTGTTCTTACTCTATAAAGACAAGTGAATATTAATCTTCAAAAAATGGATTAAATATCATGCTTTCGACTCACTTCAACTTCTTTGCTTCCGAATTGTGCCTAAAATCACATATAAGTCAAAGTAAGTATCTTGAGCAATTTTATGTAAGTAATTGCTAAGTGATATGGAATAATTTCATAATCAATCAAGCAATTATCATATGGCAATGGTTATTAACTGCTTAGAATCACAAGGGAAAGGAAATTTGTCATCTCAACTTGAGGTAAATCTAAAGAATGTTAGTTTGGTAAGCTTGAAGAGAAATAGGGAGCATAAGGTATTGGGTTAACCATAGTTGCGTGCATCACATGCATACGGATGTAATGAAAGTTTTGTAATCAAGATTCTGACACCATGATAACTCGAGAACCCCAATATCATACATACATGTAAGGATATGTAAAGAACATGAAATATAAATACATTTTTACCTTTGTTTCTCCTCTTTTCTTATTTCTTCTCCTTTTTTGGGTTGTTGCAAACACTAAACCCTTCCTTATCCCCAAGAATATCTAAAAAAGGAAGATGAAACAATTTGTAAAGGTTTTAGAACTTCAAACTTGATGAATTTAAGTAGATCTTTAAAATGGGTGATAGTTCAAGGTTGTCTTGCATGCATGTTGATTTATACAACAATTGTATAAATTGCATGAAGGTAACTCAAGAACTCTTCTCACTCTCTCTAGAACTCTTATATAACCCTTTCTCTATTACTTGAGTGTGTAAGAAGTGAAAGAAGCTCGTGTACATAAATGAAGAACTAACGTATATATCATTTTGTGGCCTTTATCACGATTGTAGCCTACTTAAAATGGGCCATACACATTTATTTTTCATTCGATCTTTTATATGTGTGACCCTTAAGTTCTCTGTTATTTTAAGCACTTGAATTAAATCTTAATTCAATAAATCATGAAAGGTTTCATGATGCCAATTTGCCAGAACATAAGTGGATTACCACACGAACTCTTCGATAGTCAATTATCTAACTTATGAAACTTTCCATAGATAACTAATGTGTAATTCGTCCTTTTACCATACTATACCTCACTTGGTTTGAAATATGGGCTATGTGTCAACTTCCACTAGACTGACTACGTCACATCTAGTCTAAGTGATGTTAGTTCTTGTCTTTGGTTGTCATTACTTTTATATGTTATTGAAGACTATCTTTATGACAAATAATTGCTCTGGCCAAAGACTTCTGAGTAATGACTCCGATAAGAGGCCGTGGGCATCATCTCCTTCTATTAGGAGTGGTGAATCCTTTATTGGCTACCTAATTACCTTCGAATACTAATAGTTGTACCTAATCACCACCCTAAGAGCGACCTCATCTTAAGGTAACAAGAAATAATGTCAAAGCACAAGATTAGTATCTAAGATATCCTTGAGTACCTCAAGTCTAAAGATATTTGCACCTTGCTATGATGAGATTAATCATTGACATTTGATAGATCATCCATATGATAACAATATTGGGTCCACTATGCTAGGAGACACTCCAAGTTCCATGTTAAACTTCTTAATCTATACAGTTTCTTTTGCCGCTTTCGTAGTTGCAATGTACTCTAAATCGGTCGTCGAATCTACAGTCATATCTTATTTGGAACTCTTCTAACTGACTGCTCCACCATTCAGTGTGAAAAGATAACCTGACTGGGATTTGGAGTCATCTTCATCATATTGAAAACTAGCATCTGTATGTCCACTCACTGCAAGATCTCCTTTTTCATATATCAAGAATACATCCATAGTCCTTCTCAAGTACTTTAGGATATTCTTGACGACCACCCAGTGACCCTCACCAGGATTCGATTGATAACTGCTTGTAATATTTAGAGCATACGATATATCGGGTCTTATACATAACATAACATATATGATTGATCCTACTACCGAAGCATATGAGATCATACTCATGAGAGTTCTCTCATCTTTTGTCTTGAGACACATAGATTTTGAGAGTTTTATCCTATGTGTCATAGGAAGAAACCCTCTCTTGGACTGCTCCATGCTAAACTTGTTTAGGACTTTGTCTATGTACATTGACTGTGAAAGACGTAACAACTTCCTTGATTTATCTCTATAGATCTTTATTCCCAATATATAAGTTGCTTCTTCAAGGTCTTTCATGGAAAAATTACAGGACAACCAAACTTTGATTGATTGCAAACTTGAGATATCATTTCCTATTAGTAATATGTCATCCATGATAGTTGTAATTTGCATTGTGTTTTAGGGTGTAATTTGTTAGCCATTTAGTGTGAATTTGTGTGTTGAGTGTGTATTTATGGTTTAATTGTGTTAGTTTATATGTTTAACTGTTTTTATGAGTTAATGTGAGCCTTTAAGCTTAATTATTATATTTTTAAGTTACTTTGATGTGTTTCTTAGTGTTTTAGGGTAAACGATGAAGAACGGAGAAATTGCGAAGAGTTTCGAGCCAAAAACATAGGCCATGATCTTGGCAAAATGGGCCACGATTGTGACAGAGAGGGACGAGTCAGGGCAACTAGGCCACGATCGTGCACTTTCGGCATATTCGTGATAAAGAGCTTAGATCCAGGCCATGATCATACACTCTAGGCCATGATTGTGACAGAAAGGTTTAGGTTCTAGTCACGATTATGGCAGGTAGGGCCACGATCGTGGCCTGCGTCAGGCTAAAACAAAAACTTGAGTTTCACAAGATTTTTCGAATTGTTTCAACCCAGACTTAAACCTAGGGCGTCTAAAGTATAAACACATCATAAAGGGATAGAACTAGCAGTCTGGGGAGAGTTTGAAAAAGAGAGCTTTCACATTAGCCAATTCCCAAAAAACCTAGAGAGAAATTAAGAGATTGAGGAAGGAGATAAAGGAAGAGAAACACAGAGGAGAAGCTTGATGTCACGTACTTCCCAGGATAGATGGTTTCCTGCTATCACTACCTCTGTAGTTCCATTACCGACATATTTTTTGGTTATTTCAATTTTATTCATATATAGAATTGAAATAGGTGTTGAGAATAGGTTGTGTTGAATTTTGAGTTATTATTTATACTCACCTTTGGGATTTTGATTTTTAAGATTAATAAAGTTTGATTGATTGAGTTTTTATCGATTCAATTGTGATTTATTTATGCTCTTAATAACTTGGCAATAAACTGAGAGGGTGGGCCGAGTAAAAATAATCAAATCAGGCTAACAAAAGTTAGGTGATTTGATAGGTAGAGAATTGAATCAAACCGGTAGAATCATGTAACGAGAGATCGAGTATAGGTTATTGGTAGGTTATTAGACAATTTATAATTAATTTAGGTTTTAGGTCAATTATGAGTCAAGAGATCACAATTCTATAATTTAAATTAGGGATTATCAATTAGAGTTAAGAATTATAACTCGAGACAGAGTAATTCACCCTAGGACCGTCTAGACCCATTAATTCAATAATTTCACAATTGATTAGTTTTCGTTAATCTCGGATTAAAAACCTCCTTTCTCTCACTTGATAGTTTCTAGCTTGCTTTGGGATTAGTTTGTGTGACTGGTTATCTTATTTAGATTTCTGCAACTCAAATCTTGAAGTTAATTGTTTGATTGGTTTATTTTCTGCATTAGTTTATTTATTTTGAATTATTGTAGTTTAGCATAACCTTAGATTTTAGGACTAGTTTGGCCTTTCTCGTGGGATCGATACCTTAGGTACTACGAAAATGAACCGTGTGCTTACAAAATTAAAAAAGGTTAATAAATATTAAAACTTTGCGTGTGTAACCTTACGATCAGGTTTTTGGCGCCATTGCCGAGGAGGCGATTAGTTTAGTTCTTTAGTGTAAGGCTTTTCCAATAACTTTTGTTTTAAAAAAATTTAAGGAATAAAGTGGAGACACATCAAGATATCTTAGAATGAGAATGAGACATCCGAAGAGTTAAATGCTAAGAAGAGGTAAAAAGAACGATCATAGAGGATGTATATTATAGGGAGTAAAGGACTCTTGTAGAATTCAATATATAAACCTGTACACTTCGAAGTGGCAGAACCACCTCGAAGTCTATTGGTCCAATAATGTAGGGAATCATTTAGGACATCAAGACCTAATTACATTTCAATATGATGAATATAGTTCATGGGATTCCAAGCTATACAAAATCATGGATAATCTCAAAGATGTGGAAGAGAACCAGAAGAGATTGAAAAAGAATTTTGAATAAGTAATAGAAGATCATGCATCTTCTATTCACAATCTAGTGGTTTAAATAACTCAACTTTCTAGGGAATTTTGTAAGTAAAGTGTGGAAAACTGTCTGCGCAACATGAAAATAATTTCAATAGAGCCATACCAGGCTATCACACTTAGGAATGGCGTAGAGTTAGATGAACTAAACAGAAATCAAGCAAATCCTGACCTTATAGAAAACCAAAAACTTAAGAAAAAAGATGAAAGAGAGGATGGAAACCCCCTTATACTATCTGCCAAATCTTAGTACACCATGCTTGAACATCGAAAAATTTAGGATAGATGTTCATGCAAAGAACCATACCCTTTGGATTGATGATAATGAAGAGACATTCAACATTAACGATGTATTTAAGAATCCAAAGGTTAGTAGCTCATTCAGGATAACTGATATGTTTAAATCTTCTAAAGAATGTGAGGATGAAGAACAGATGACAATGAACACCCAGTTTGAAGAAGTTATGGAAGTATCTGTTCAAAAAGCTAAAGAAGAAGAGGAGACGAGGGAAAAATAGGAAGACCCAATCAGAGAACAAGTCACCCTCTTATCGGGCAAACTATTAGATTCCATAAAAGATTGAGGGAGTTTTGTTATTCCCTGTTTTATTGATAATTCTCTTGAAAAAAGGACATTACTGAGCTTTATTGGTTTTCATAATTTTATCAATATTGTTCTTCTGATCATTTTGCAATTTGTAGCTTACTCACAATCTATAAAATTGATGTTGAATGAGAGGGGTGGAAGTAAGCTACTCATATTTGATCCTAACTGAGTTTTAAAGGATGAAGGTCAAATTAACGACCATAAATTAGCACGTTTAGTAGTAGATTTAAATTGTTGTGTAGTTAGGTTTGTTTTAAATTCTTAAATAAGTCTTGAATGATTTGGAACGATTTGGAGTGCTAATTCTTTTGCTCTCTTGAATCATTTATAAGTTAGGGAAACACTCTCGATTTGAAGTAGATTTGCTCTCAACACTATCGCCATCACCACCTCCATCTCCATAGGATTTATGTCTAACCTAAATTTTCCATTCATTTATTTTTCTTTTTTCAAATTATCCTTCAGTCCTAATTTGTATGTTATTTTATTTTCTTGTATGTCTACTTTAATTTTCTATTTTTTCTTGTCCTTTAAGTGTTTATGTGCTCTCTTCTCACATCGAGGACAATGTGTTGTTCAAGCGTGGGGAGGGATTAAGTTTCTTTGCTTTTGAATTTGATTTTTGCATATTTTATGATAGTTTGTTAAGTTGCATTTTGTGAATTGTTTGAATGTGTCAATGGCTTAGATGAAGTGAAATTCATTTAACCTTGAACGTAGTCTAGTAGGTTGTAAATGATCATTAGCTCACAAAATTAGTGAATTAAGATCCTTTGGATAAATATACATCTTAATTAGGACTTAGTGTAAATTTAGCACCCTCTAGGTTGTCACATTCATTCATAATTTAAGGCCCTTTAATTTAAGTAGCTTAACTAGTATTTTCCATGAATACAAATAGATAAAAACAAGGTAGAAAAAAAAGGAAAAAAGTGTATACTTTGTTAATAAATTACTATTCTACTAGCCTTCAGGTTATGAATAGAGCTAGTAGATAGAGTTGAGTAACCGAATCGACTCACATCACAAATGTATGCCTTTATGTCAAGGCTATAATGACGTTTCAACCAAGCTATCTAAGACTTAGTCAAGTAAGCAGATCGGCATTCGTCACAAATGTTTGCCTCCGAGTAAAAGACTAAGTCTGTGTTTAAAAAAAAGTGTTTGTAATAAAAACCTACCATACTTGTAATAAGCTTGAATTTTCATTAAAATGTACTTAGAAATAGTTACAAAGTCTGAAGGACCAAAGAATTATTAATGTGTGTGTACAATTTAAAAGGGTAAATAAATTGGCACTTAGATCTTGATTAATTTGTATATTTAGTTCAAGGCCTTTCGACATAAATTTTATTTTTTAATGATTAGATATAATTTGTTAGATTATGTTCAAGAATAAATTTATTTCACGAAGTCGAAGCCATTGCCTCATTTTTGCATTGTGTGTATTATGTGTTGTGAGTTTTTTTGTGTTGTTTTCTTGAGGACAAGATAAAGTTTAAGTGTGGGGATGATGATATTTGTGATTTGCATTGTGTTTTAGGGTATAATTTGTTAGGCATTTAGTGTGAATTTGAGTGTTGAGTGTGTTTTTATGGTTTAATTGTGTTAGTTTATGTGTTTAAGTGTTTTTATGGGTCAGTTTGAGTCTTTAAGCTTAAATGTTATATTTTTTAGGTTCCTTGATGTGTTTATTAGTGTTTCAAGGTAAGCGGCAAAGAACGGAGAAGTTGCGAAGAATTTCGGGCCAAAAACATAAGTCACAATCATGGCACAATAGGCCACGATAGTGACAGAGAGGGACAAACCAGGGTAGCCAGGCCACGATCATGCACTTTGGGCATGGTTGTTAGAAAGGGATTGGATCCAGGCCATAAACGTGTAATCTGGGCCATGATCATGACAGAAAGGTTTAAGCGATCGTGGCTTGCATCGGGCTGAAGTAAAAACTCAAGTTTCATAAGATTTTTCAGACTATTTCGACCCCGACTTAAACCTAAAGCGTCCAAAGTGTAAATACATCATAAAGGAGAAAATAAATAGTCTAGGGAGAGTTTAGAAAAGAGAGCTTTGACGTTAGTCAATTTTGGAAAAACCTAGAGAGAAATCGAGAAAATGAGGAATGAGATGAAAGAAGAGAAACAGAGAAGAAGCTTAATGTGATGTACTTCTTGGAACAGGCAGTTTCCTATTGTCGCTGTCTCCACAATTCCATTCCTGACATATTTTTCAATTATTTCAATTTTATTCATGTATAGAATTGAAATAGGTGTTGAGAATAGGTTATGTTGAATGTTGAGTTGTTGTTTATACTTAACTTTAAGATTTTGATTTTTGGGATTAATAAAGTTTGATAGATTGTGTTTTTATCGATTCAATTGTGATTTAATTTTACTCTTACTAACTTGGCAATAAACTGAGAGGGTGAGCTGAGTGAAAATAATCAAATTGAGCTAATGAAAGTTAGGTGATTTGATAGGTAGAGAATTGAATCAAATCGGTAGAATCGTGTAATGTTGAGTGAAAACAATTTAGAACTAATTTAGGTTTTCGGTCAGTTGTGAGTTGAGAGATCACAATTCTATTATTAAAAATAGGGATTATCAATTAAGGTTATGAATTATAACTCGGGAGAGAGTGATTCACTGTAGGACTGTCTAGACCCATTAATTCGATAATTACACAATTGATTAGATATTCGTTAATCTTGGATTAAAAACTTTCTTTCTCTTACTTGATAGTTTCTAGGTTGTTTTAGGATTAGTTTGCATGACTGGTTATCTTATTTAGATTTCTGCAACTTAAATCTTTAAATTAATTGTTTGATTGGTTTATTTTTTGGATTATTTTATTTATTTTGAATTATTGTAGTTTAGTACGACCTTAGATTTTAGGACTAGTTTAACCGCCCTAGTGGGATCGATACTTTAGGTACTACGTGAATAACCAGTGCGATTGCAGAATTTACCAAAGTTAATAAATATTGAAACTTAATGTGTGTAACCTTGCGATCAATCTAGATATAACACAAGGAATATGATAACACTCCCACTAATCTTCTTGTACACACAAGGTTCATCAGGATTTTATGAGAAACCAAACTCTTTGATTGTCTCATCAAATTAGATGTTCCAATTCCTAGATGCTTTCTTTAATCTATAAATGGATTTCTGAAGCTTGCATACCTTTCTGTCACCTCTGGATACAAAGCCCTCAGGTTGTATCATGTATACATCCTCAACTAGGTTTCCATTAAGGAACATCGTCTTCACATCCTTCTGCCATATTTCATAATCATAATGAGCAGCAATGGCTAGGAGTATTCTAATGGATTTAAGCATAGCTACGGGGCTAAATGTCTCGTCATAGTTAAATCCTTATCTTTGATGATAACCTTTAGTGACTAGCCTCGCTTTATAGGTAATCACATTGCCTTCCATGTAGATTTTCTTCTTGAAAATCTACTTGCACCCTATGGATTTTAACCTTTCAGGTGGGTCAACCAAAGTCTATACTGTTAAGTCAATAAGACTTCACTTCTTCTATTGATTTTGATGAAAGTCAAATAATAATAATAAAAGAAGTGTGTGAACTGTTTTGATGAGTTTGTTAAGTATGCAAATAAATGTAAGTAGCACAAATCATCAAATCAAGATGATATTCAAGAGTTGACTAAGACAAAGTGTAAGACGTGTAAGACGAACCAGATGAAGTCACATGTCTAAAACAAAGTCATAAGATGGAGCGAAGTCATAAGAAGAAGCAAAGACATAAGACGAAACATACAAATCAAATCAAGACGATATAATTGAAAAATAATCTATAACGTTAGTTAGTTAGTTAGTTGGAGTTGGTTACAAGACTCAACTAATAACTTATCTCTGAAGATTCTACAAGCAGTTTTCTTTAAAAGACCATTGGAGAATTAGATTATAAATATCAGTTGTAGTCATAAACAAAACAAATTTCAACTTTTAATTTTTAACTTTCAACTCCCAACTCTTTACTTTCACGAAATAATTCTATGATCAAGTGAGCATATTGTAAAAATATCCTGAGTGAAAAAAGGAAGAAGAGAGATCAAGAACACCTGTAACGTGAGTTTAGAAAACTCAAACAATATCTTTTCAAGTGAAAGGGAAGGCTAGAGCCTAAAGAGGCTAAGATAGTAGATAAAGAATACTTTGTGAAAGAGACCTGAAGAGGCTATGGAAGTGAGAAATAATACTTGTAAAGTTGTAAAAGATAGTGAAATCTCAGATAACTCTGAGGACTGAACATAGCCCAAAGGTTAAGGGTGAAACAGTATAAATCGCGATGTCATATTCTCTTACCCTTATCTCTTTAATTTCTTATTGTTAGAAGAATAGATACTATTTTCTCTATTGCATTACTCAAATAAAATAAGTGCGTTGTTTTGTAATCGTCTAAATCTTTCAAGAAAATCAAGAAGCTTTTTAAAGATTACTATTTTAGACGATTTAACACAATTCAACCCCCTTTCTTGTGCATTTTACATATTATACGTGATTTTTATAATAACAAGTGATTTACTTCAGTTGGTATCAGAGCAAAGTTTCCAAGAAACACTATTACAAAGTGAGGACAAAAATCCATAACTGAATCACATGTTTTCATAGCTAAAGTTGCCTTAGTCACAAGACCTCCTGCATTCATAGAATCCACACACATTGATCTTTGGGATATCATTGAAAGTGGTCCATATATTCCAGCAGACTACAAAAGGAAACGCATGTCTGATGACCAATGGTCTACTGATCAGAAAGCTTGTGTTCAATTAAATTCAAAGGCTAAGTTCTTTTTAAGATGTGCTCTAAGCAGAAGTGAATATGCTAAGGTTCATGGATGCAAATTTGAAAAGGAAATATGGGATACATTAACCATTACACATGAAGGTAGTAACCAGGTGAAAGAATCCAAGATTGGTAATCTTGTTCATCAGTTTGAGCTATTCAAGATGAAAGATGATGAGTCTATTGATCAAATGTTTGGACCCTTCCAATCAATTATTAATGGAATCAAAGCTCTGGGGAGAATCTACGATAGTCAAGATCATATTAGAAAGATCCTCAGAAATCTTCCAAAAATATGGAGACCCAAAGTAACAGCAATACAAAAGGATTTAAACAAGCTAAAGCTAAATGAGTTGCTTGGTTCACTGAAAAACCATGAAGTAGAGCTTGATGCAGAAGATAAACCCAGAAGGGACAAATCTATTGCATTGAAGGCTAGTCAGAAGAATCAGAAAATGCATAAAATAAAAACACGTCTTCCAAAGCATTAAAGATTGAAGAAATCAAGAATGATGATGCCAGTGAATCTGATCAACATTTAAGGGAAGATGAAGACGAACTATCTTTCATTTCAAGAAAAATTAGAAGGATGTGGAAAAAGAAAACAAAGGGAAATAAAGATTCCTCTTTAAAAAAGATTAGCAAAGATGATTCAAAGAATGAGAAAAGCTATATCATCTACTATGAGTGTAATAAACCAAGACATTACAGGTCTGAATTCCCCTTGCTCAAAAGAAATCAAAAGAAGAGTAAAGGAAACAAAAAAGACATGATGGTAACATGGGAAGATCTGGATTCATCTGAATCTAAATCCAACTCAGAATCATCAGAACAAGCAAACATATGCTTGGTAGCTCAAGGTGAGAGTGATGATGAGGTAATCTCTGACTTTATTGATCTTTAGCATGACTATTTAGAATTGTTAGAAGATTCACATGCTATTCTAAAATAATATAGATTGTTGAAATAAAATTTGTTAAAAATTCTAAGAACACAAAAATCTTAGAAGAAGAAAATGTCTACCTTAAGAAACAAGCAGACGATATGAAAAAGAAAGATATGAGGAGATTAATCAGTTAAAATAAAGGATTAATATTCTTTCAGCAGATTTATCAAAATTTATAGAGAGTACAAAAAGGATGAATGATATGATTGAAAGTTATAGACATTTAGATGATAAAAGTGATTTAGGCTTTTCTGGTAGAAATACAATTCATAATAGAAATGTTCTTTGTAATAGGAATTTTGTTCCTAATAGAAGAAAAAGAAAAAGTATTCTTATTATTATTCTAAGAATAATTATAAGACTAACCCTAAAGGACACAAGAAAATATAGGTACCTAAGAAGGATATAATATATACTGCAGATCTCTTTACTTCGAAGAAGCAACCACCATTAACGGTACTTAAACAATGGCTGCTCGCGAAAAATGATGGGTAGAAGGTCTATGTTACTAGACCTCCAACATAAGCTAGGAGGATCAGTAACTTTTGGAGACAATCAGCAGGGTAAAATAATTGGGATCGGTAAAATTGTAAATATTCCTTTTCGTCTATTGATATTGTTCTGCTAGTTAATGGTTTAAAGCATAATATAATCAGTATAAGTTAATTATGTGATTATGGTTTTAAAGTATCCCTTAATAAAAATTCCTGTTTAGTTAGAAACAAGGACGGGTCCATATTCTTTTCTGCCAAGAGACGAAACAATCTTTATAGAATTAACTTAGATGATTTAAAAAGTCAAAATATTTCATGTCTTATATCAAAAAATGATGAAAAACTGATTTGGTACAAAAAGGTAGGTCATGTTAGTTTTAAACACATTTCTAAATTAGCTAGATATGATTTGGTAAGAGGTTTACCAAAGATAAGTTTTAACAAAGATTTCTTTTGTGAGAGTTGTTAGAAAGGAAAACAGGTTAAAACATCCTTTTTGTTTAAGGATATTATAACTTCGTCTAGACCTCTAGAGCTGTTACATATAGATTTGTTTTGTCCAACTAGAACAGTAAGTCTTGGTAGAAAGAAGTATGGTCTTGTAATTGATGATGACTTTACTAGATTTTGCTGGATATTATTTTTATCTTATAAAGATGAATATTTTAAATGCTTTAAAGTCTTATCCAAAAAGTTACAAAATGAAAAAAGCATTTCTATTGCTAGAATTAGGAGTGATCAAGGTGGAGAATTAAAAAATGAAAAATTCAAAATGTTTTGTAAAGAGAATGGAAATTTCCATAATTTCTCTGCTCCTAGAACTCCTCAACAAAATGGAATTGTAGAAAGAAAGAACAGGACGATTTAGGAAATGGCAAGGACTATGCTATGTGAAATGAATCTTCCTAAGTACTTTTGGGCATAAGCTGTAAATATAGCTTGTTATATTGAAAGTGGAGTATTTATACGACCTATTTTAAATAAAACTCCATATGAGTTATGGAAGGGAAGAAAACCAAATATTTCTTACTTTCATCCTTTTGG
>JANQBM010750365.1:0-14666 GCA_025594535.1 Erythroxylum domingense | reverse complement strand
TTCAATTTTAGGTTATGGTCTTTTCATATAGCCATTTTAAAGATAAATGAAGAGAGTCTCATTTATTGGTTGCTTTACGATTGATTAATGAAATAAGTGATGCATTGGATGCCTCTCTCTTCTTCCATTCCATGCATAACAGAATTTGATAGTGTAAGAAAGACTTCTTGAAAGTTTTTAGACTCTCTCTCCTTTCATGCAAGTGTGAACCGAAATTATCAAGTGAAAGAGTCTCATTTTTGGTTCATCTTCTTCTAAGAAAATCACTTCCAAACATTTCTTCTCCTTTCCCACCAAAGGATTTTGTTAACCTAGTTTTCCTTTAAGAATAAGAGGTAAATCAAATTGGTTGAGGATACAACAACAAGGAGAAGATAAATTGTTAAAGTAAAAGATTCAAAAGCAAAGGATTTGGATACAAGAAGAACGAGAGGATAGCGCAGCGAGTATTTAAAGTTGTAGCAAAGGAGTCGATAATACTCTTCATCTTGTTTATTTTTTTTATTATCCTTGTACCGTATCATGTATGGATTGGCATGGTGACTTGCAATTGTTGCTTCCGTGGGAAAAATGATTTCTTAAAAGTTCTAAAATCTACCGTTTCTCCAAATATAGCATTTTTTTCCCGATCCAACAAAGCAAATGCTAAAATGTATTTTTTAAGATTAAAGTAATGGCCTACTTTGTTCATTAAAACATATGTGATTCTAGTTTCATTTAATAGTTCCATTATCAATTGTCAACTACTGTCATGATATGAAACTCATCATTCCCTTGAAGTAAACTCCTTTACTTACATGGAGATAAATCGCAACACTGCAGTCTAAACCATAATCAAGCGACCAACTTGTTTATTCAACTGTGAAACAATTAGTTTAGATTCTAATAATATAAATGTTTCCCATAAATCTCTATGTATATGTATATTACTTATAAAAGAATCTCGATACCTTATGGCTAGATATATAATGCTCATAAAAACCAAACTCTTTTGTTTTATTAATAATAAATATTTTCATTACAAAAGTAACCGGAAGAAAATTAAGATATAAGTAAATACACTTATTTTCCAGGGCACTATATGTACATAACTCCAACACACCTTATCTCCCCACTTGGTACTCCATATCTCTCCGGTGCTAATCTACATAACTTTTTTGTTTATCTTGAGCTACTTTGATTCTACTATAGATCAATTTAACCTTCTCAATAGTATCTTGATTCAACTCTGGGCCTTTAATAATCCTTAGACCCTTTTCATCCTAATACAAAGGTGAACGACACTTTTTGCTATATAACACCTCATATGGTGTTATACTGATACTACTGTGATAATGATTTTCGTATTCAAATTCAATAAGAGCTACATATTGATCCCATACTCCTGGGAACTCTACAATACAAGCTCTAAGCATATCCTCAACAGTCTTAGTAGTCCTCTCAATTTATCCATCTGTTTGAGGATGAAAGGTTGTATTAGAGTTTAACCTTGTACCCAAAGCTTTTTGTAAACTACCCCAAAATCTAGAAATAAATTTGGAGTCTCAGTCCGATACAATGGACATTGAAACTCCATGTAATCTCAATATTTCATTAACATACCTCTGAGCCAACTGATCCAGTGTGTTGTTCTCTCTCACGTGTAAGAAATGAGCCGAATTCGTTAATCCATCAACAATGACCCATAAGACAACATGTTGCCTTACAGTCCTCGGAAAATCCATAATGAAATGTATAATGATCCTCTCCTATTGCCATTCCCAAATAAGTAATGACTGTAACTTTCCAACCGAAGCCTGAGGCTTTGCCTTAACTTATTGGCAAGTCAAACATTTAGCAATATACTTGGCCACTTGTTTCTTCATCCCTAGCCACCAAAAATGTTATTTCAATGTAAATCAAGATGCATAGCATAAGTTGCTATGCATCCTTCCTCCAAAGTATCTTTTCCCAGATCATCAAAATTAGGTACGCACAATAGTCAATAACAGTCAAACTCCTTGGACCATCAAAGTCTGAAATTATCACATTCACATAAATAACAATCAATAATTGAAATATAAAAAGACAACATCAATCTTAGTAAGAAACATCTAAGTTAAATCACAGTAAGCTCTAGATATCTATTGTCTCGATGAACCGGCAACGTCTAGATACTGGCATTCGACTTGAACGCCTAAATCATGCAACACACACATTTGTACACATTACTACATTAGTCAATCACATTAGTATTCAATCATATGGATATGTATATATGTTATGTACAATGCATGCTCAATGACTTTCCTGGTTATGTGTCCTTAATCATACGTCCTGATCATTTAAACCATTATAACTTGTATATGTCTTGCTTTCATTTAGGATTACACCTAAAAGAATTTTGATTATTTTAATATCATCAATTATACATTCATCATTCACATATTCTCTAATCCTTTTTCTATCATTATATAATCACACAATATCCAAATTCTCTTTCATTTTTACTTAATACACCTTTCTTATTAGTTTTGGATCATAACTACATTCCTAACAACATTTTCATTCCTATATCACTCATAATTTTACATATTTTGATACTTTGTTATCAATCATTCATTCCTTACTTATAACCTCCATTCACAACCTAAACATATCAAACACTTTATCAACTAATTTAACCTCAAACTAGGTTCATTTTAAGCCTCAATCAAGTCTAAATGCACCATAGGAAAGTATTTTATCGTTAGTTGGTTCAATATTCACTCAAAAGAGCATATGGAAGTATATTTGAAAAGTCATCTAGCCTTTTAACGTGAGAGTAAACACCTTGTCAGAAATACACCTACTTACTCAACTAGATCCCTATCTCAAATGGCTACTAGCACCACACTTTAACTTTGACCTTTTTATTACTAAAATGCCAGTGTAGTAAAATTATTTAAGCTTATTTATTCACATGCTACTTTCTTTTTTTTTGTTTTTAATATATGGGGTAATAAAAATGCTAAAAAAGAATTCACATTTAACTCAACATATGTGAAAACTATACATAAAGAATTATAATGCAAATCAAGTATCCATTCTCAAAATTAATTAACTAAATTGAAATTAACTTAATCATCAAAACTCAAAACAATTTATCTAAAAACAAATCACAGTCTTAACCAAACCTATAATAAATCATCTTGATTAACATCCTTTTTTACAAAATTCTTTAATTTTTCATTATTAAATTAATTATAACAAGATTAACAAGTTTGACTATAAGTCCTTGATAGTTATGATTTGCATTATGTAATGTTAATTTGAGTGTTTAGTGTGTATTTGTGTGTTAATTATGTTAATTTATGTTTTTAATTATCTTTAGGGGTTAGTATGAGTCTTTGAGCTTAAATATTATATTTTTGGGGTACGTTGATGGATTTGTTAGTGTTTCAAGGTAAACGGCGAAGAACAGAGAAGTTTCGAAGAGTTTTGGGCTAAAAACATAACCTATGATTGTGGCACAATAAGCCACGATCATGACAGAAAGAGGTGAGTTGAAAAGACCTTGGACACAATCCTGACAGAGACCTACGTGCCAAGCCACGATCATGTCAGAAAGGTTTAAACGCTAGCCACGATCATGGCTAGCATTAGGTTGATATAGAAACTCTAGTTTTACGTGATTTTTTAGATTGTTTCGATCCTAGATTAAACCTAGAGCTTCCAAGATATAAAAAGAACATTACAAGATGGAAAGAGAATCCTTGGATAGAGTTTTTCAGATCAGCAAATTCAGAAACCTAGAGAGTTATTGAGAGATTTGAGGAATGAGATGAAGGAAAAGAGACACAGACATGAGGCTTGAAGCGAAGTACTTCCCGAAACAGGTGGTTTCCTACCGTAGCTGCCTCTATGAGTCCGTTCCTATTGTACTTTTCAATTTATTTCAGTTTTACTAATGTATGAAATTGAGATAATTGTTGAGAATATGTTATGTCAAATTTCAATTTTTATCTAAACTCACCTTTGGGAATTTAGTTTTGAGATTTATGAAATTTGATTCGTCATGTTTTAATTGAGTTATTTTGTGTTTCAATATCTATTCTTAATAATTCGGCAACAAATTGAGAGGGTGAGCTGAGTGTATATCATCAATTTGGGTTAATGAGAGTTAGGTAAATTGATAGATAATAATTGAATCAAACCGGTGAAATCGCGTAACAAGAGAATGAGTATAGGTTCCTGGTAGGTTAATAGGTCAATTGTGAATTGAGAGATCACAATTCAATAATTTAAATTAGGGATTATTAGTTATGGTTTAAAGATTATAACTCGAGAGAGAATAATCCACCCTAGGATCATCTAGGCCTGGTAACTCGATAATTGCATAATTAATTAGATTTTCAATAATTTTGGATGAAAACCCCTTTTATCTCAATTAATAGTTTCTAGGTTGATTTTGGATTGGGCTGTGTGATTAGATACTTGTTTATTATTTTTGACATTTAATTCTCGTAATTGATTAATTTTCTATATTGTTTGTTTATTTTAGATTGTTGCATTTTAGTTCTACCTTAGATTTTAGGATTAAATTACCCATCCTCGTGGGATCGATACCTTAGGTACTATATGAATGACTAATGCGCTTGTGGTATTATCGAGGTTGAAATAGAAAAAATTTAGCATACATAAACCTGCGATCAAGTTTTTGGCACCATTGCCAGGGAGGCGATAGCTTAGTTCTACAGTTTAAGACATTATATTAGTTTTAATTTTTGATTTCATTTCTTTTTTTTCACTTTCGAATTTGTGCTCTTATATGAACATAAGAGTCACGAGAGTTTCGAGTCATGTTGTTGAGACATTAGATTTAGACATCATATGATTAGAACGAACCCTTAGGAAAGCTTGACGAGAAGAATAAGAAGAGATAGGAAAATCATCAATGGCTGAGGAGTTTCAAAGAAACATGAATCAGGAAGCAAACCAAGGATGGCAACAGAAGACCCTGACAGACATTATGAGGCCAGGGTTCAACACGTCAAACCAAGGAGTGACTAGGCCATCAGTTCAACCAACCTCATTTGAGATTAATCCGACCATCCGTAATATACTTCAACAGAACCTGCAATTTTATGGATTGGCAAATGAGGATCCTAATGCGCACATCGTGAACTTCCTCGAGATATGTGATACTTTTTGGTATCATCAGATGTCGGAGGATGCGGTTAGAATTAGTATATTTCCCTTTATACTTAGAAATAGAGCAAAAGCTTGGTATTATTCACTTAGCCCCGCTAACATCACGAAATGGGACCAGCTTGTGCAGGATTTCTTGGACAAGTACTTCCTGTTGATGAAGGAAATAAAGATTCTAAAGGAAATCATCAATTTTCGACAAGATGATGGGGATTCAATTTATGAATTGTGGGAAAGATATAACAATCTGCAAAGGAAGTGCCCACACCATAACCTACCTAAGGAATTCCTTTTGCAAAACTTATATAATGGAGTGAACCCACCAACAAGAGGCTCAATCGATGCAGTGTTAGGAGGATCCTTAATGCAGAAGATTGTTGATGAAGCGGAGGAGCTGATTGAGGAAATGGCAAGCAACAGTTGCTTGTGGAAAAATGAGCGAGGAAGGAAATTGCTATTTTTAGAGAACAGAAGGGAATCGTCGCAATCGATCATATGACAGAGATGCAAGCAAAGATTGACAATTTGACGTGATAACTAAATAGCATGAAGGCATCATCCTCAGTTCAGGTAAAGGTTGCATAGTTGAAGTGTGAGCTTTGTGCACAGTTAGACCATGACATAATAGTGTTACCTAATGAAAGAAGACAATCAGGAGCAATTGAACTATATGGGGGCACAATATGACCGAGGAAGGGGTAGTAACAATCCCAATTCCAACACTTACAACCCCAGGTGGAAGAATTGCATTAACTTCTCCTGGTGGAACATCACTGGCGGACAGTCCAAAACTCAGGAACATTGATTGATAAATGTGATATTGAAGTGTTCCTTGAATGTGAATTAAGACTTACTTTGTGTTTACTCAACATGCTTACTAAAAGCCAGACTAAGATCTGATGATAATTTTGATTTAAATTGTGAATGATTGATTGAATATGATAAATGGGAATGGGATTGTAAATGTGTTCGAATGGGAATGATTGAAGTAATGAAAAATTGAATATTACTGTGACTCATTTCATGCACGAATGTATGCTCAGATAAAGATAGTTGTGATATGAATAGCCACCGAATATGAGCTTAAAGCTCCAGAATGTGGTATAGAGCCAAAGGCTCGATATATACAATGAGCCCTATATATACAATGGGTAAGGGATAGTATTAATGAACCCTATATCCACAATGGATAGGGGACAGTTTAAGCACTCAATCACATCAACGTAATAATTGAAAGTGGGTCACATGAACATTGCATATACATTGATTAAGTGTTATTAACTAATTGAATTAGAATGTGGTTATGTTATTAAATGAGATTAGGATATGTGAAATATATGATATGTGATGCAAATTATTAAATGGAAAGTTGTGAGTTATGTGCTTATATGATTTGATATGTGGCATGAATTGGGTGAATCATCGAGGATGGTTACATCATTAAGTTCGTAAAACTCACCAAATTGCAACGTTGATATTTTAGGTCCAAGGGAGGACATTAGAGACAGACAGACTCTACGAGAAGACTGATTCTTATACTTTTGTTAAGAAATGGCTCAAAACTCAGTCAGTTGAGACTGAAGGAGTAGTTATTAGTTTTTGTACAAATTCTCTTTCAAGCAATATGTTATGTATAGGGTTTGATATTGTATATATTCTGATGGTTTTGTAAAGCTACATTGTCAGTTTGGTTTTTATGAAATGAAATGAAGAATACAGTTTGATTTTAAAGTTTGGTGACTTTTATGTATAATAGTTGATGCCATGATTAAGTTGGATATGTGTTTGCTCTAATATGCCATTATTATAGATTACTTAATGGAATGTCCACTAGGTGTTCTGGCATGTAATTTATGGTAGTGGGGTGTTACATTTTGGTGTCATAGCATGGTTGGCATCCATAGGGACATATAGACATGTTAAATATAAAATATAGTGAGAAATGTGGATGACAATAGTAGTTATTGTTCATCATAGGTCATCCGACATAGGTGATCAGGAAGGACACTCAGCTGATTTAGGATCAACAAGAGTCAGTAGAGAGTCTTCTGTGCCTCAACCTGAGGGAATGCCTCCAAAAGTTCCTGAGAGAAGGGATAGGAGTAATGTTAGGCTACGAAAGCAGGGAACTGTGGATTTCTACAAAAACACAGATCCTACAGAAGCCGAGGGATTGTTAGAGAGGACTAAGTGAGTATTTGCTCAGATGGACTGTAAGGCTGATGAGAGATTTGATTATATAGTCTCACTACTGCAAGGTCCAGCATATCAATTGCGGAAGACTGTTCCAGGCAGTACCACTATACAATCTGAATTGGGGATACTTTCTGAGGGCCTTCAAGGAAAATTACATGACTAAAATCTACCTGGACAAATAGATGAAGGAATTTATGAATCTGAAATAGGGTAAAATCCCAGTAGCAGATTATTAAATTAGATTTAATGAACTGATGGGTTATGCAAATGCTTTGATTCCTACTAAGGAAGACAAGTGCAAGAGATTTAAAGATGGATTAAATATGGAAATTCAGACAAGGCTAACAATCACCAACCTAAGCAGTTTTTTTGAACTCAGAGTAGCCTCGATCCTAATAGAACAATTGCTGAGAGATGATCAGGGCGAACATGCATAAGAGTCTAAGAAGAGGCCCACTGAAGTTCAAAGTAGTTCTAGTAGGAAGTTCAGAAAGCACCATAATAGACCATTTAAACCACTAGCTAGATCAAGACAGTCGGGGTTCAGACAAAGGGGTAGTTTTGTACAATCTGGCAATAGAAGAAGTGCAGTGTTGGGTCAGATAACCAATTATGAGAACTGTGGGAAGAAGCACAGTGGTGAGTGTTGGAGACTATCTAGAGCTTGTCTTAGATGCAGATCATTTGATCATCAGGTTAAGGATTATCCTACTACAATTGGAGCCCAGTCTGATATGAGAGGCGGATTAGTGAGTGAGACTACTATTTAGCTAAGTCAAGCTAGTGGGGTTGGACAGAGAGGCCGAGGCAGAGGCAGAGTGAGTTTTGTAAGTTCTTCTGTCAAGACTAAGATTCGGAGCAATAGACCCCAGTCTTAGGCCAGAGTTTATGCTATGACGAGGTATGAGACTCAGGATTCTCCGGATGACGTTACAGGTGCATTACTTATCTTTAATTATGAAGCATTTACATTGCTAGATCCTAGATCTATGTATTCATTTATTGCACCACATTTGGCATTTAAGTTGCATTGTGATAGAGAGTGACTGAGATGGGGATTAGAGGTGAGTACACCGATAGCTAGTACCACAATAATTAGAGAAATCTTCAAGAGATGTTTGATTAGAGTTGATCAGGCATAATTGGAAGCAGACTTGATTATATTACATTTGAGGGAGATAGATATTATACTAGGCATGGATTGGCTCATTGCATATAAAGCTATTATGAACTACTACACTAAGGAGGTGGTATTGGAATCTCCTAATCAGTCGAGAGCAGTTTTCAGAGGTATTAGTCAAGAAATGCCAACCATACTGATCTCATTTATGAGTGCCTTGAGGTTGATGCAAGGTGGATGTGAGGCTTATTTGGCTCATATTATTGATACTAGAGTTTAGCAGAATATATAGGACATTCCTGTGGTTAGGGAATTTCTGGATGTGTTTCCCGCAGAATTACCTGGTTTACCTCCAGATTGGGAAATGGAGCATACAATTGACTTGGTTCCCAGTGCTACTCCTATATCCATTCCTCCATATAGGATGGCACCTAAAGAACTAAATGAGTTGAAGGCTCAGCTACAAGAGTTGTTAGAAAAAGGTTTTATTAGACCTAGTGTTTCACCTTGGGGAGCTCCAGTTTTATTTGTGAAGAAGAAAGATGTCGCTTTGAGGCTATGCATCAATTACAGACAACTGAATCAGGTACCAGAGAAGAACAAGTACCCGTTGCCTAGAATTGATGATTTATTTGATCAATTTCAGGGAGCTCAAGTATTTACCAAGTTAGATTTGAGATCTAGGTACTATCAGTTAAAGACAGCAAAGGTTGATGTACCGAAAAGTTCATTTAAAAGTAGGTATTGGCATTTCGAGCTTTTAGTAATGCCGTTTGGGTTAACTAACGCCCAAGCTGCATTTATGGCCTTGATGAATAAAGTGTTTTAGCCCTACTTAGATAGATTTGTAATTGTATTCATTGATGACATACTTGTGAATTCAAAGAGCAGAAAAGAACATGATGAACATCTGAGAATGGTTTTACAGATTATGAGAGAGAAACAGCTATATGCCAAATACAGTAAGTGTGAATTCTAGTTAAATCAAGTAGTATTTCTGGGTCATATAGTGTATGGACAAGGCATACAAGTAGATTTAAAGAAGATAAAAGTAGTGATGAATTAGGAAACTCCGAGGAATGTATCAGAAATTTGGAGCTTCCTAGGACTAGTTGGATATTACTGAAGGTTTATCGAGGGGTTCTTGTTGATCTCAACCCCACTGGCAAAACTTCCGAGGAAGAATGTAGCATTCAAATGGAATGATGAATGTCAGAAGAGTTTTAAGGAGTTGAAACATCGGTTGACTACTGCACCGATGTTAGCTATACCATCAGGAACTGGTGGACATATGATGCTTCGCATCAAAGATTAGGATGTGTATTGATGCAGAATGGCAAGGTGATAGCCTAAGCATCGAGACAACTAAGATCTCACGATATTAATTATCCAGTACATGATTTATAGCTACCTGTAGTTATTTTTGCTCTAAAGATATGGAGATATGATCTATATGGAGAGACATTCCAGATAGATACTGATCACAAGAGTTTGAGGTACCTGTTAAGTTAGAAGGAGCTGAACATAAGACAGAGGAGATAGGTAGAGTTATTGAAAGATTATGACTGTACAATTGAATATCATCCATGAAAGGCCAATGTGGTGGCTAATTCTTTGAACAAAAAGTTGAATACCAGTATAGCTCATATTCAGTTATCGATATTACCACACTTGATTCAATTGAGAGCTTTAAATGTGGAGTTAAATCTTAAGCGTAATGACGCATTAATAGCCACATTAAAACTAAGGCCCATGTTGCATGATAGAATAAGAAGGTTTAAGGCAAGGACCCTGATATGGTGAAGCTCATTGAGAAAGTGAAGATGAATCTAAAGTCTAAGTTTGAATTGAAGAATGAGACATTATGGTTAAAACAAAGATTATGTGTGCCTAATGTGAATGATCTGAGGAAGGAAATTCCAGAGGAAGCACATATGGACACTTATGCTATGCATCCTAGTACTACGAAGATGTATCACACGCTAAGGCAACATTTTTGGTGGCCTGGGATGAAGAAGCAAGTAGCAGAGTATGTTTCTAAATCTATGACATACCAGTAGGTTAAAGCTGAGTAACAGGCTCCAGTTGAAAAGTTATATTCGTTACCTATTTCGAAGTGGAAATGGGAACGAATTACTATAGATTTTGTAATGGGATTGCCTAAAACTCTGAGGCAAAATGATGCGATATAGGTTGTGGTGGACTAATTAACTAAGTCAGCTCATTTCTTACCATTGAGAGAAAATAACTCTCTAGACTAGTAGTTATGTAAATGAAGTGGTTAGATTACATGGGATTCTGGTGTCCATTATATCGGACATGGATCCCAGATTCACATCAAAATTTTAGAAGAGTTTGTAGTCAGCTATGGGTATAAGGATGAACTTCAGTACGACATTTCATCCTCAAACAGATGGACAGAGTGAGAGAACAATTCAAACTATTAAAGATATGCTTAGAGCATGTGCATTGGAGTTTTAAAGAGCATGGGATTAGTATATATCGTTAATTAAATTTGCTTATAACAATTATTATTACAGTAGTGCCAGAATGGCACCATATGAGGCATTGAATGGCATAAAGTGTTGATCGCCTCTGTATTGGGATGAAGTGTGCTTGAGAATGGTTGAAGGGCCAAAACTGATATAAGACATTGAGGATAAGGTGAAATTGATTAGAATTCGAATAAAAATAGCTCAGGATAGACAGAAGAGCTATGTAGATCAGCATCGTCAGGATATGGAATATAGTGTAGGGGATAGAGTGTTTCTGAGAGTGTCGCCTTGGCGAGGTATGCTGAGGTATGGTAAAAAGGGCAAGTTGAGCCCTAGGTACATTGGTCCTTATGAGATCCTTGAGAGGATAGGACCTTTGGCATACAAATTAGCTTTGCCTACTGAAATGTCTCAGTTGCATACTGTGTTTCATGTGAGCATGTTATGAAGATACACATCTGATCTAACACATGTGTTATTGACTCAAGACATTGATATTGATAGCAATCTTAGTTATGTTGAGGAGTCGATAAAGATAGTGGGTTATAAGACAAAGCAGTTGAGAAGCAGAGTGATTCCATTGGTAAAAGTCCTTTGGAGAAATCACTCGACTGAGGAAGTAACTTAGGAAACAAAGGATCATATGAGGAAACAATATCCCCACCTATTCAAACCATCGGATGAACTATCAGGTAAGAATTTCGAGGACAAAATTTCTTTTAGGAGGGGAGAGTTGTAACATCTTGTTACTTAGCATAAGGTTAAAATGGTGCTTCTAAGAGGTTATTGAGAAATTAGGAAGTATAATTCATACTTATGCATAATATGGCATACATATACATGAGAATATTGATTTTTGCACATTAAAATGATTATAAGTGCATTCATTGACATTTTCTGGGTATAAGTGATTTTTAATATGATTAAAAATATGAATTGTGAATTATTTGTCTTCAAAATTGAATTGGTGTGTATTAGAATTAATTTCCCATTTTTGGTGACATTTCAAACATTTTGGAAATTTTTGAAAATTTGGGGTATTTTTGGACTAAAAAAATGCCTAGTGACAAGACTAATTGAGACATGAAAAATTAGGATGACTAAACTCAAAATTGAGTGACATTTGGCATAGTTAAAAGAGTGACAATTGGATTAGGAATTAATTGATAAATGGACTAATTATGGAGTGACAAATGGACCAATTATTATATGACATATGGATCAATCTTGGAGTCACAAGTGGACCGATTAAAGGGTGGCAAATAGTAGCATAATGAGTGGAGTAGTGGTAGCATAATTGTTGGACAAATGGCTAGCATGCCTTAAGAGATATGGTGAGGTTACAAGTTGATACCTAGCATGATGATGGAGCAAATTCCAATAGCAATGTTTCTGCTGTTTCCCTCACCTTTCGCCACCGAAATTGCTCCAATTTTCTCTGTATTTTGTTCTTAAACCTAGCTCAAGAAAATCACACCTAAATCCTTCACCAAATTTCTAAGAAAACTAGCTGATTATGATCATCATATTGCTGTCCGAAAGTCACCTTGCTTTCACCATAAGTTTTTGTTCATTTTGCCTGCATGGAGACTTTGTTTAATCTGAAGTTTTTTGTTCAATTTGAAGCATAATAGGTAAGTAACAATCTGAGTTTTATGGCATGTCAAATGATATAAGAATAATGTTTGAATTGGACTGTAATGCATGTGATATTGGTGAAGAAGAATTGCTGGAATATGTAAGTTTTAGTGTTTTCTCTGAACATCCTTTGTTCTTTTTGTTATAACTTCTTCTCTTGACATCCAAATGACATGAGACTTGAACCAATAGACTCAAAACACATTTTTCTTCATCTCCATCAAAATTTATCAACATCTGAATCCATTATAAAAGGATTAAGTGATTAATTTAGGATGAAAATATGAGTGTGCTGAAATATTGTTAACTGCAATGATTTCACTGATCATGCTTTAGTATTTTTGATATATTTTGATCTGTTGATTTCTAAATGAGTTGATTCTTGATTCAGATTAAATTATAGACAATTGGTTACAACTTTCTTACAGAAGTAGACTTTTAATTCTATCTCTAAGTATTTCAGAATCTGTCTTGAATTTGAGTCTTGACTGAGGCTCTAGAACTGCACGAGATAGAAATCATATCTTGTGGTTATGGAATAAAATGTATTGATAGACGCCAAATTAGACAAAGGTATCTTAATGAAAGTTGTAAATTATTCTCTTAGATTTTAATTGGTATAAATTTTTTAATTTTTAGATATGTGAGTTGAGAGATATTAGTTGTACAATTTCACAGCATGATCATGTACAAGTCAAAGTTTTATATGCACTCAGTCTGTAGTATTATGATCATAACTAATAGAATACTGAATCAAATTAGATGATCTTGGTGTCATTGGAAACTTTATAAATGGAAGAACAATTTTCTAGAATAAAGTGTTATCAAATTACTTCAGTTTCCTGATGATAATAATCATGCAAAGTGGGCCTAAAAGTATGTTTTGTTTTATACAAATATGAATTGATTAATTATGTATTGATATATGAATGAGTTTTGTGACAAAAATAACGTTAAGGAACCCGGAATTTGTCATGAATATGCATTGTACATATTCATTATACATGAATGAGAATAAATGAATTCATAATTGTGCAAATATTTATATATGTATGTATTATATGTTATAGAGGAGCACATTGAGCACCATCACCCAGACATTGCCAGAACTTCAAGGCAATAGCTTTCTAAAGCGATTTATGAGTAACCTAGATGTGTGACCTCCATTTAGAAATGCGTTATGTTCATAACATTTTGATTAAAATTTATTTTTCTACAAATATTAAATATTGATATAATTGTGACTTTGATGATTCCGAACATTTGATTGTTCAAGGAGTTTGATATTCAGGATTGTGTTAGGAGTGTTTGTGATTTGAATGTGAATTTGATTGCACTAATTCTGGACATGAAGGTTAAAGGTATTCATTGATAAATGTGATATTGAAGTGGTCCTTGCATGTAAATTTGGGCAGACTATGTGATTACTCAACATGTTTGTTAAAAGCCAGACTAAGGTCCGATGATAATTGTGATTTAAATTGTGAATGATTGATTGAATATGATAAATAGGAATGGGACTATAAATGTGTCCGAATGGGAATGATTGAAATAATGAATGATTGAATATTATTGTGATGCATTTCATACATGAATACATGATCAGATAAAGATGGTTATGACATAAGCATCCACCGAATATGAGCTTAAAGCTCCGAAATGTGATATAGAGCTAAAGGCTCGATATGTACAATGAGCCTTGTATCCACAATGGGTAAGAGATAGTATTAATGAACCTGGTATATATAATGGATATAGGAAAGTGTAGGAACTTAGTCACAACAACTTAAAAATTAAAAGTGGGTCATATGAACATTGCATATACACTTACTAAGTGTGATTGACTGATTGAATTGGAATGTGGCTATGTTATTAAATGAGATTGGGATATGTGAAATATATGATATGTGATGTAAATTGTTAAATGGAAAGTTGTGAATTATATGCTTATATGATTTGATATGTGGCATGTGTTGGATCGCGTATGGTCCAAGTATTCGTAATACGCTGCGGAAAAGACCATAACACAACATAATCTATAACCGAAA
>JANQBM010749398.1:0-14673 GCA_025594535.1 Erythroxylum domingense | reverse complement strand
AGTGCATGAGCATGAGATGTGGTTTTTCTCTAACTTCTCCGATTGACCTCACTTGGACCCGTTTCTCAGGTCCGACCTGTTCTATGAAAACGGGATGTTACAATAGTAGCTATGACTATGGTGTATGCTTCAAACTGGGGATTCCAAAATCAATGTTTGTGGGAAAATATTAAAAACATTAGTGGTAGAACAAAGTGTCCATAAGCCTTAGTATGTGATTTCAATTGCACTATAAACTTATATGAGATTCTATGAGGTAGGAGATGTTCAATCAACAATTTAAAAATTACAGAGACTCATTAATAAAATAGCCTTAACTAATTTGAGATTTCATAGTAACTTGTTTACTTGGAGTAACAAATAGGTAAGGGAATGGTTAACTCATACTGGCTATGAGAGTTCCCATTAAACTTTATATTGTTTGGAGAACTTGTTTATGGTTTGTTTGGAGAACAAACCATATCAGATCATTAATATATACAAATCCAATGCAATGATATAAAGGTGACGAGGAGAGCTCCATTCAAGTTTTTAAACTCTTTATTGAAGCATCCAAGTTTTAATGAAGTAGTACAAAAAGGCTTGAGACTCAAAATTGAAGGCTCCTAAAGCTTTTGTCGTCTCCAGAAACTAAAGGCCATTAGACACAACTTTAAGTTGCTAACTTATAGGCTAAATGACCCAATGCAAAAGAAGAATTAAAAGTAACTAGAGGAACTAATGGACTATCACAAACAAATTATGGATAACCCTAGGGATAGGACCCTGAAAGACAAGGAATCTATCTTAATTTCAAAATACAATGAATCATTGGAGAACCTCAACTCTCAGCTAAGGCAGGAATTCGTAATGATATGGCATAATGAAGGGGAAAGATGTACTAAAGACTACTTCAATGCTATCCTAGTAGAAACAAGAACAAGATCACGTTCCTCATAGATAAGGATGGTTTTTTAAAGGACAACTTGGTTTTTTATATGGTTTTTTAAAGGACAACTTGGTAAAGATCTATTCAAGAAATTACTAAAAAAATCAAAACTCTATTAATTCCATCACTGAGTAAGAACAATAAGAGATGATCAAGAATGTCACAAAGGAGGAGATAAAAGCAATATTATTTTCATTTCATCCAGATAAGGCCTTGGGCATGCTGGATTTAATGGGAGATTTTTCCAATAGACATAGGACTACACAGGGGACATTATTACAATAGCAATCTAGGAATTTTTTTAAAGTAATAAGACTTATTAAACAATGAAACGATACCTACATCTGTTTAATGTTAAAATATAAAAATGCAAGTAAATTGAAAGATTATAGGCCTATTGCTTATTGTAATGTAGTCTACATTATAATTTCAAAAATTCTGGAAAATATAATGAGGAACTGCTTAAGCAACATCATTAACATAACCTAGAATGCATTTGTGCAAAGCACAGCTATTGGAAACAACATCTTTCTATATAAGGAATTGCTTAAAGGATATAACTCAAGGAAATATATTAAAAGTTTTACATTGAAGATATACTTAGCAAAGGCACATGATTCAGTCAGTTGGAGGCTCATTGATTAAATGTTTCAAGTTATAGGTTTTCCCACTAAATTTAGTAAATGGATTAAGGAATGCATAACTACTCCATCATATGCCATATTGATAAATTAAGAACTGGCAATTCAATTCAAGACTGCTAAAGGATGTAGGCAAGGGGATCCTTTGTCCCCTTAGCTGTTTATGCTTAGAATGAAAGTCCTGACTGATATGATGGTTTATAATATATCTAAAAATTCTAATTCAGTTACCATTATAAAAATAAGAAAGTCAAGCTTTATCACTTACTGTTTGCAGATTATGTATTGTTCTTGTGTAAAGCTGATCAATCATCCATCAACTCAATATTGGACACATTATAGAGATTCAAATCTTTATTAGGGCTAGCCTTCAATCCATCTAAAGGCTTAAGATTGCCATGCTACCTTTTAAGTATTTAGGAGTAATAGGGCTCAAAAGAAACTTAGTGCAACAAACTGTTTCTCTCTAGTAGATTATATTAATATAAGATTGAATAATTGGATCAACAAATTTCTAAGTTATGATGGAATATTCCAACTGATCATATCAACACTCAATAATATGACAACTATTGGATGGCTCATTTAACACTCCGGTAAAGCATCTTGAAATCCATATACAAGCAAATGAGGCATTTCCTTTGAAAGGGATTAAACAATCAAAATAAGGCTCCAAAAGTGAAGTAGTCTAACATTTGCACTGCTAATCAATCAAGTGGCTTAGGAATCATCTTTATAAAAATGATAAGGAAAGTAATATTGGAAAAAAGGCTGTAGGGACTATGCAAGGATAAAGCGGAGTTATTAATGAAATGGGTGAATATCGTCCACATCAAGAAGAACAATATATGGACCATTAATCCTAACACATGCATATCCTGGACACTTAGATAAATCTTGAATGTGAGATCGCAAATGTAGGAAACATTAAAGCACAAAATAGAAGATGGTAAAGCTACATCTTTCTAGTATATTGACTAGTATCCAAGGGTCAAATTATAAGAAGTACAATATATGAGGTCTCTAATACCTCAGGAAACACAAGTGAAAGAGCTTATAGGAAAAAACCAACGGAAATGGCCATTCCACTTCAACAGAGGCATATATAGCATCATGAGTAACCTTCCACCTTATCAGCCAGATTGTACAAAACTAGACCAAGTTTTATGGATACTTGATAAATCATCGATATTCTTTACAAAGGATCACAAGAAGTTCTCACTAAGAATTAAGAAAAAGGTGTAGTAGATTCATTTGGTTTAGGACCATGATGTGAGTCTAAAACAATCCTTTATCTTATGGCTTGGAATAGGAGGATGCCTTCCCACAAAGTATTGTTCATTATAAATTCCAGAAACTGTGAGTTATGCTTACCAAAAATAGAAAGCATAGAGAATATGATGACCCAGTGCAGTTACACTAAGGCAATCTGAAGTAGGATCACTTGTCTGTTGAATAAAAAATCCAGTGCAACTAATTGGAATGGAGTAATTGAATGGGCCTCAATAATAAAAACGGGAAACAAAGAAAATTACAAGTTAGTGAAGATCAACCTTGTTGAAATGGTATATAACTTATGGAAGAAAAGATATGCAAGCTTACTTAGAGCTAAAACTAAGACTCATACAGAGGCATTCCATAGAATTAATGTAGTGTTTATTATCCACTATGGCTAGGGGGCTGGGACTATAACATAAACTATCTCAAAATATCAAGATGGATATTAAAATAGATGGTAATGTAGGCTTATGTTAGCTACTAGCTTCTTTTATTTGACCAAAGGCTTTTTGTGAATATGTATGGACTTTTGTATTGTACATAAAATTATTATTAACATTAATGAATTTCGCAAAAAAATGTTAAGGTGCAATTTTTGATCTTGGTTAAACAATTCAAAGAGCTTTGGCCTAGTGATGTTCCTAAATTTTAGATGCTCGAATGATTAATTACACATGAAATAAACTTTTCAAATTAACTTCTATGGTTGCATGTTAATTTAAAATTTTCATCAAGTTATAAACTAAAGGTTGACATATTGAAGAATATAAAAATAATTCTAAATTTTAATAACAAACTATTTGGTTGTGAATAAAAAGTAGATTTGATTTGTTAAATAAAATATGCTAAAGTGAATTAGATCATAAGATTAGAAGAACCAAAAGTTTAAGACTCTTTTAAAAATTTGGAGTATGCAACTTGTACAACATAATGATTGATGAGTACCTTGTAGAGTTGGAATCCTTCCTAAAAATTCATTGCTGACAAATTACCAAATCCTTTAAATTTGTTATCATTATTTTCCTTTTTCATTTTAAGTTCATGAAAATATCATTAATTATTTTAAAAAGTTATTTTTAATTTAAAAAAAAACATTAAGTTTGACTCTTATCTCAATTTCTAAGTTTCTTTCTATAAAATTATTATAAATAAAACTTTGTTGGAAATTCATTAATTTTATGAAGTAATCTTAAAATTTCCTTTTCAAGATTAATCTAATTTTGGATCTAGTTTTCTTTTTTCTAATATTTTAAAAATTTTAAATAAGAGAAATAGAATTTTAATTCTTAAAAAGTTAAATTGCCTATTTTTAAATGTGAAAAGGTAATTTACTTAAAATTTGAAATACAAAGAATAACATATATTTGAGTTAAAAAATGACTATGTTTTTGAAGTTTAAGTGAAAAAACATAAAAAAATACATACTACTTTCTATTTTTTAAAAGATAAATGAATATATTAATATAATCATATGATAAAGGCCTAGAAAATGGGTTCTGCAGACATATCACCAAGGCTTAAAATTGTACGAAGGCATTAGAACAAGGCATTATATTATGATAAAACATCTATGTACCTCAATAGAGGACATATAGCAGATATAAGCAGTGGGAAATTTTTGTCATTAACAAGACAAAAGCTAATTGTTCTCACCAACTTTTCATTGCACGTTACGGAAACTTGCTGGCATGATCATTTCAGTCTTTCCTTCTTGCTTCTAGCTTTGTATATTCCTCTAGAGGATGTTGTCTGACCTTTTACATTAAATTTTATGAGGAGTTCAAGGTGGGAGATGAAGGGTTAGATTAGAAGATTCTTTAAGGAAGCTCCTTCCAATATAAAATAAGTGTTCTTTGATTTTATTTCTAAGGCACACTTACTATAGAAAATTGAATTTGAAATGACCTATACTCACTACAACAAAGGAAGCCTTTCCTGATATTTTTTTGTGACAAAACAATATTCGTCGCAAAAAGACAATCTTTTGTGACATTCAAAATCGTTGGTCATTAAAACTTAACATTTAGTGACGAAACCAAAAAGTGTCATGTAAGGGAAAACCTTTAGCGACAATCAAGTAAAATTGTTGAACAATCGAGACCAATGGGTGACGATTGACAGTACTCGTCGCCAAATAGTGTAATCGCAACTTTAATCTATAAACTTCACCATAACTTTGCAAACATTTTGCGATGATCTTTGTAAATCGTCACTAAATGTTATGTATTTTGCGACGATATTACCAAACGTCACCAAAAGGTCTTTATTTGGTAACGAACTTAATAATTCGTTATGAAACATTATACATTAAGCAATGACTACTTTTAATCGTCACTAAATGTCAAACATTCAGCGACGATATTTTAAAATTGTCACCAAATGTTTCACATTCAGTGACGAATTTTTAAAAGCGTCGCTGAATGTTTACATTTGGTGACGATTTCTAAAAATCATCACCAAATGATTGAAATTTTCATAAATTATTAAACTAACATTTTTATAATCTATCATAGTTAAGATATGTTTTATTGGAGATTTGTTTTCAATGAACATGTTATTTGGAATAAAAAACTCAAAACATATTTTTAAGACTTAAAACAGTAGTATTAATTAATTATTAGTATTTACTAACATTGCAAAAATTTGTAATGAAAATTTTTAAAAATTTTATTAATATAATAATATGATATATGGAGTAGCACAAACTTTGAATTAGAAGTTATCTAATTCATACACTCAGAGGAATATAAAAATAATAGTCCACATTTAATAGTACGCAACTTGACCCCTAAGTGGTAGATATATTGTTTGGAAAATTATTATAGATACAATAATAAATAAACTTTAAAGCTGAGTTCAGTTGATTGACTCGCTAACCAACAATAATATAATTATTTTTTGGATTCCAAATAATATGAGAGTCGGTAAAGGTAAATGAGTCCCCGAGGTCTGGATTCCCCAGAAGGGTCTTTGCACATTCGAGCACATCAATTGAAACAGTAACAGTTATTCCCTCAACACTAGGGTTTTTTACACTCTCTTACAACAACTTTTCTGCTATAGCTAACTGACATGAGGATGGAGTGAATAAGTCACTAGATTTAGTACCTAAAACATAAACAATATAGAAGTTAGATATTGTCATATTAGTAAATCGTTAAATGAGCTGAAATTGGAGTGACATGCATACGGGCATGAGTAGACGAAGTATTCAGAATTGACAAATTTTTCCAGTCAACCGATTTTTCTAATCCTTTACGGAGTGTTGTAACATCGCTCCCGCCTCCATGGGTATACATGTCACCTTCGAGACTGAAGGAAGCTTAAAACAACATGTAATATAAATCATCAAATGTGAATATCTATAATAGCTTCATAAAAGGAAATGAGATGTACATAATAAGGAAAGTGACGTCGTTCGGATGATACTAAACACCTTGAAGTAGAAGATCCGCCGTAGAAGGCAAACGATGATTGTTATATAAACTGGAGATTTCTTTTTAAGTGTTGGTTTGCTCAGTAGGGAAAATTTTGCCACATTCCTCCCAATGGTATGAATTAGGGCCATTCGGAACTAGTCTCCATGTTGACATTCCTTCATGTGATTAAACGTTAAATGTCAGTGGGAAGATAGACATAAAGAAATAACAAAGATAGTAAATCATCTTCAAAACACAACCATAAACACAACTCATACATCAAATGAATAATTAAAAACTCACAATAAACACCTAAAGGGGAGTGAATAATCACAATAAGCATGAAGTCACATGAGATATCGGTACTAAACAATGCAACTTTTACGATGATCAAGTCTTATAAATCAGGACTCTGCACATGACTAGAGGAAAACCCAAACTTATAAATGGCAAGTAGGATGTATTTACATGAGTTCCTCAGTATGCAAAATCCATAAACAAGTTGAGAAGATTTAGTAACAATGAGGTCAAAAAAATTGATTCGACTCCGAAAACTAACTTAGCATAATCCAAACTGTCCAACGACAATGTCCAAATAATTATACAAAAGGAAATAACATGAAAATTAGAAAACATCATATAAAAAAGACAAAGAAATCAACTTTAGCACCAAAAAAAAGTGCGTACATATCTTCAGAAAGAACGTCTAGATCTAACATAAAAGGATAAAAATCACAACTCTTCTATTTAACAATAGTAAAATACTTGTTTTCCTTGAAAACATTATCTCAAGAGCCAAATGCAAACATCACAGATCTAGTATGTAAAAGTAGATTAAAAATTGTGACAAACCAAGATTGACAAACAAAAACCCTATCTCGTCAGTTAAAGATGTAGAAGAGCTTGATAACAGGACATTGAAAATACAACAAATAATTAAAAAGAAGTGACAGGAATATAGACCGTGTTTTGATGAAGTCAATGACTTTAATATGTGAGCAAGTGATAGTTGTGATTTGAATCGTGTTTAGAGTTTGATTTGTTAAGTAATTAGTGTTATTTTGAGTGTTTAGTGTGTATTTAGCTTTCAATTATGTTAGTTTATGTGTTTAATTGTTTTTATGGGTTAATATGAATCTTTGAGCTTAATTTGTATATTTTTGAAGTACCTTTATGTGTGTGCTAGTGTTGTCGGGTAAACAGGGAAGAGCATGAAGATTTAAAGAGTTTCGGGCTAAAAGACATAGGCCACAATCGTGAATATTGGCCACGATCGTGACAAAAGAGGAAGAGCCAGCAACAACCAGGCCACGATCGTACACCAGGGGCCACGATCGTGACAGAGTGTGTCAATTCAGGCCACAATTGTGCACTTCAGGCCACGATCATGACAAAAAGGTTAAAGTTCCAGCCACGATCATGGTAGTCAGAGCCACGATCGTGCCCTGCATCTGGTCGACACAAAACTCAATTTTTGGGTAATTTTTTGGACCGTTTCGACCCCAAGTTTGACCTAGAACTGTTATAGAATAAATAGAACAATACTTAGCAACCACCAGCAGTTTTTAAAGAGCCAAGAGAGTTATGCAAAAAGGGAGATTCTGCTAAAATCCAAGAGACTTACAGAGAGATCAAGCGATTGAGGAAGGAGACGAAGGAAGGCAGGCATGGAGATACGTTTAACAGGACCTACTTCTAGGAACATGCAGTTTACCACAGTCGCTACCTCCGAGATCCATTACGACAGTATTTTCTACTTTTTATTTCGATTTCATTGATGTATGAGATTTGGATATTGATTTTGAATATTGTCGTCGAGTGTTGACCTTTTGTCTAAACTCACCTTCAGGTTTTTTATTCCTGAGATTAATAAAATTTATTTGATTGTGTTTTATTTGTGATTTAATTTCGATTCTTCATAACTTGGCAACAAACTGAGAGGGTGAGCTAGGTGAAAATAATCGATTTAGGCTAACGAGAATTAGGTAAATCGATAGGTAGAGAGTTGAATCAAATCGGTAGAGTCGTGTAACGAAAGATTGAACATAAATTTCCAGTAGGTTAATAGACAACTTTAAAACTAATTTAAGTTTTGGAACAATTGTGGATTGAGAGATCGCAATTTCCATAATTTGAATTAGGGATTATGAATTAGGGCTAAGAATTATAACTCGAGAAAGAGTAATTCACCCTAGAACCGTCTAGGCCTTTTAAGTTGAAAATTACATAATTGGGTAGATGTTCTTTAGTTTTGAATTAATTCCCCCTTTCTCTCAATTGGTCACTTCTAGGTTGAGTTTTGGATTATTTGTGTGAGCTGACTATTTTGTTCATTCTTTTGGTGCTTTAATTTCTCATATTTGATTCTTGATTAATTTTAATTTTTACAGTAGTTATTTAATTAGGTATTGCGAACTTAGCTACCATTAGATTTTAGGACTAGTTTCTTTCCTGATGGGATCGACACCTTAGGTACTACACGAACGACCCGTGCGCTTGCGATAATTACCAAGGTTATAAATAGTAAAACTTAGCGCGTGTAACCTTGAACAAATAAGTTTTTGGTGTTTGTCAGGGAAGGCAATTTAGTTCTATAGTTTAAGGCGTTAGAGTAGTTTTTAATTTTTGTTTTTCTTTATTTCGTTCGTTTTACTTAGGAATTGTGCTCTTGCATGAACACAAGAGTCACGAGAGGTTTGAGTCATACAATTAAGACATTATATTTAAATATAACACATTTAGAATGAACCTTAGGAAAGCTCGGTGAGAAGAAGAAGAGATCGAGAAAGCATAAATGGCTGATAAATTCCAAAGAAACATGGATCAAGAAGTTAACCCTAGCAGGCAACAACAGAGGACCTCATGGATTTTATAAGGCTAGGGTTCAATCCTGTGAACCAAGGAGTGGCTAGACCGTCTATTCAAGCGGTCTCCTTTGAAATTAAGCCAGCCCTCCTGAACATACTTCAAAAAAATGTCCAATTTTATCGACTTGCAAATGAAGACCTGAATGCTCACATCGTGAGTTTTCTCGAGATCTGTGATACTTTTCGGTATCACCAGATGTCGGAAGATGCAGTGAGAATTAGGTTGTTTCCCTTCATGCTTAGGGATGGAGCAAAGGTTTGGTATCATTCACTGAGCCCCGCTAACATTACGACATGGGACCAACTAGTGCGTGTCTTCTTGGATAAATACTTCCCACTAATAAAGGCCACCAAAATTATTAAGGAAATTACAAACTTCCAATAAGGTGATAGAGAGTCTATTTATGAAGCGTAGGAGCATTACAAGGACCTGCAGAGGAGATGCCCACACCACAATTTACCCAAGGAGTTCCTGCTATAGAAATTTTACAACGGAGATAACCCACATACTAGAGGCACCATTGATACGAAATCAGGAGGATCGTTAATGAGAAAGACAGTCGATGAAGCAGAGGAATTAATAGAGGAGATGGCCAGCAATAGTTGTTTATAGGCTAGTGAACGTAGTAGGCAACCTACTAAATTTAAGGAGCATAAGGGAGTTGTCGTTGTCGATTAAATGATGGAAATGCAAGCTAAGATTGACAACTTGACACAACAACTCAGTAATATGAAGGCATCATCCTCAGCTACGGTAAAGGCCGCGTAATTGAAATGTGAGTTATACATCCAATTGGATCACGAAATGATGGACTACTATCTGATGAGAGACGATAACCTGGAGCAAGTTAATTATATGGGGGCCCAATTTGGACATGGAGGGGGTAATAATCCCTACTCTAACATATACAACCCCGGGTGGAAGAATCACCCAAACTTCTCCTGGTCTAACAACAACAATAGAGGGTAGTTCAGACCTCAAGGACAATTGAGCTTTCAGTAAGACAAAAAAAGCTCGATGGATTCGAAATTGGACAGAATTTTGAATAAGATAGGAGGAATGGAGGAAGCACATAGGAGGCTTGAGAGTAAATTTGAGTAAGTTATAAAAAATCATGCTTCGTCTATCCACAATTTATAAGTCCAAGTGGGGCAGCTTGCAGAAACAATGTCGATTCGGAATGCTAAGACTCTTCCAAGAAACACTAAATTGAACCCGAAGGAGCATATTATGGTTATAAGCCAGACGCAGTATAAGGAGTCGAAAGAGGCGGACAAAGGAGAAAGTCAAATAGTTAAAGATGACCTTCCAATTAAGATAGTGAGTAAATCGGTGCAAGTAACTAAACGGATATTCCCGCATCAATTTTTTGCTCAGAAGGAAATATATGCTAAGAGGGAAGCATAAACGTTATAAGAAATTGAGCCAAACAAAGTTGAGGAAGTGACGGAACGAATACAGGCTAATTTGAAATTAGAAGAGTCAGTCATAGGGAAGGGGAAGGAGCGAATACTGAAAGACACCCCCAACATAGAGAAGAAGGATGATCCAGGGGACTTTTTCATCCCTTGTAGTATCAACAAGATCATCATAGATAGGGAATTCGTAGGCTTATGTGCGAGCATAAATGGGATGCCTTACAGTCTCAGTCTTAAATTAGGGTTACAAGAGTTAGTTCCCACAAAGTTTTTGATTAAAACGATCGATAGGACTTCATTTAGATCGATAGGAATCATATAGAATATGCCGGTCAAGGTCGGTAATTTTATCTTTCCCACGGATTTCTATATTTTGGATATCAAAGAAGATGAAGATACTCTGATGATTCTTGGACGACCGTTCTTAGCCACTGCACGCTTAATTATTGATGTGGATGGGGGCGAACTAACTCTACGAGTAGGGAAGTAGCAACTGACCTTCAATGTGACTGTTAGAGAGTATGGAGCTCCTTCAACTCTAGTGGATCGCAACAAATCTGAACCTTGAGGAGAATGGGAAGACATTGAGGATCCTGTAAATGCTTTTCAAAAGAAGCGCTTGAGAAGGAGAAGGCGGGATAAGGAAAATTTCAAGGAAGGTGGTAGTTGCAATATGGTAGCAAATATTCAGGCTTTGAGATTAATAACGACGCTACCATCAAATCAGTCATTCCAACCACTGTGAGCTTTAAAGGATCATCGAGCTACCGATGTTAAGAAAAGCGCTATATGGGAGACAACCCATGGAAAAATTAGTTTATTGTTTAATTTTGTTAGATTAGTTGAATTTCGTAGTTAGGTTCATTCTTGTTTTGGTTCAATAAAAAAAAAAGAGGAATAGGATTTCAGAATCATGGGGAAAAGTACACAAGCATATTAAGGTAAGTGAAAAAGAACTATAAATTGAGAGAGAAAAAGAATTGGAAGAAGAAGGACTTGCTGTCAGGATATAGGTGTTGGCCACTACCGTGACCTGTCAGGTCACGATCGTGGCCTGTGATTAAGATTTCCTTTGGTGGTATGCGGCATGCCACGATCGTGGCCTGCGACTGTGTACAAAAAGGGGCGGACGCGAATTTTAATTGATATGTTTACCATTTTACCCTTTTTGCTGCCTATTTATTCAATTCTTTCTTAACTTTCACCTTCACTTTACTTTTTAGTTTATATCTCTAAAACCCCAACTTTTAAACGCTCTAACATCCCTCTAGAATTTTTCAACCGTCAAATTTCCAAACTCAAACCAATTATACCTCGTATCAAGCAAACCACCCGACGGGAGCCTCATGGAGCACAACAAGTCACGGGACAAGAGAGAAGAAATCGAGCAGCAGACTTTGGAGCTCTTTTTCCTATCTACAACAAGGAGGAAGGTAGTCGTTTCCGTTCCCTTGGTTCTAGGAAAATTATTGTGCCTAAATATTTTGATATTGATATATTGGATAGGATAAAAGTGCATGAGCGGGTACAAAACTTAGCAGAGAGGATCCAGTGGGGTAAATTCATTACATTCCAATTCCCCGTTTATAAAGAGCTTACCCTAGAGTTTTTCATGTCCTTAACTTTTAACCCCAAAAACACTAAGGAATTATAGTTTAGATTGAGGAGGCGAGCGTATGAATTAACAGTGGAGATCATGTGTGACATATGTGGATTCCCCAAATCCACCATTGTCAACTAACATGATGACTTTCGTGCATCCTAATACTGGCATGAGCTTACTGGCATTGAGCACTTTTATGTCAAAAATGCCCACAACAATATTATCCGGTCCCATGAACACTTACTGCTGCATAAATTTATGTGTCAGCTAGTCTTTGACAAATCAGAGACCAACAAGTATTTCACCAAGGAACTATTCATACTGTGGTGTATGGACTATAGTATTCCGGTATACATATCCAAACATGTGTTGAATTCTCTTGTTACGACTCTGCGAAAGCGGAGCAACCATCTTGGAATGGGGTATCTGGTTTCTGCCATTGCAGAGCATTTTGGTGTAAAACGGAGGGGGTTAGTAGTGCATCTGCTCGAGTTCCTTGACCACCGTCATCTATTTCAGGCAGAGATCATTCACTCCACCAACATGAGTTTGTAGGAAATCAAAGAAAAGACAAATATGCAGATCAGGGCGGGTCAGGCAAGCTCGAACTCCGAGCCTCCTAGGCGGGCACAAGAGGCATCAATAATAGAGGAATCGGAAGAAGAGGAAGAAGAGGACAAACACTGGACAAAGATTTTGGATGCAATCTCCGAAACCAACAGAACACTAAAGGAAGTGGTGTATACACAAAGATGCTAGAGTTGAGAAATCCGTCGACTCCATCGGTATTTTGAAGCTCAGAGTGTTCAATTACCACATCCCACACATCACCACCTCCATATTCTTAGGATTCAAGTCTAACCCAAAAATTTTTCAATTCTATTTTGTTTTGTGTTGTTTATTTTTCTATTATTTTTATTTTTATTTTTATCGTTAATTTTATCTGTTCTTTTTTATTTTCTGCTTTCACATTTCGTTTATGTATGTGTCGTGCGTGTTTCTTTCTCACATTGAGGACAATGTATTGTTCAAGTATGGGAAGAGATTTTGTGTTTTCTTTTTGTACGTAAATTTTGTGTATTGTATCATAGTATTAGGTTGCATAGTGTGAAGTGTGTGAATGTGTCAATGGCTTAGATTGAGTGACTTTTTTTATAAGTTTGAACATAGTCTATTAGGTTGTGTGTTGGACCCCGTTTCTGGAGCCCAACTATCCGGAATATCAAAGACAGGAACGTATTATCCTATAAGGTTGTTTCCAAGGGATCTCTCTAGCCAAAACCAGCTCCGGCAGCGGAATCACAAATTGTCTTCTTTAAAACAATTGGAGCTCCATATCTCTAGTTTATTATGAAACGATTGGCATACCTTTTGATTTAGACAATTTAAGTATGGTTTCGAAGAGGACTTCGATTTCTACAACTTTTGTGAAGAATCCGGAGAAAGATTTATCCATTTAGATGGTCAAAATTTGCACATTTTTAAAACTATCCCGAGAAGGTCCGCCTAAAGGGCATAATGTCCCTCCAAAGGGACATGAACTGAGCTGGGACACAAACAAACCCGAGAAGGTCCGTTTAATAGACATAATGTCCCTCTAAAGGGACATTGGCAATGCTAGGGTCCTCACAGACCCGAAAAGGTCCGTTTAACGGACCTAAAGTCCGTCTAACGAATATAGGGTTTACCCAAACCCCTCCAAAGCCTCTCCAAAGCCTCTCCAAAGCTTCCTACATCCATTCTAACATCTCATTCACTCATAACCTTCCCATTTTCAATTATTCTAAAGCAATAACACTCCTTAAACATTCAATTACGAACTTGGGTGCATTAAACTCCCAAAACTCAACTCAAATGACTCATCACATATATAAACTCTCATCATTCAACATAGCTGTCATGTACATACCTCCTATACAATATCACCACTTAAAATGATCATATCTCTCAACTCCGATACCTACAATTTACATAATTTATATTGTTGGAAAGCTAGAAAGATAAGATACAACTTTCATGAAGAAGACTATGGCAAATTCTACCTAAATAGATATATTTTTTCCTTTGAATAAAAAAAAACAATTTCTACACCTATGGAAGACTTGAAATAGGAAATGTACAACTACAAGGTGACTAAGCACATACACATTGGAAACTTCCTCAATTCTTCATTCATTTCCAAATCAAAAGCTTTAATTACAAATCAATATTACATCAAGTCTTAACAAAGATATAAAATACATTGGATGCCCAATGTTCAATGTGCTAATAAAGCTATCCAAAAATCTAGCCACTAACTTAGTACAAAAGCTAACTATCTTGGAATGTGTCTAAATGCCTTGCAAGGATCACTGATCTTCTCGATCTACACCTGAGGAGTGGGAAAAATATTGGGTTGAGCTACATAACTCAGTGGCTAATATATTTATAGTTATTGGCGGTGAGCCACACAATCAAACATATATGTATATGAACATTCATATAGGCATACACTTCCTATCTCAATCTAGAAATGACA
>JANQBM010748552.1:0-14679 GCA_025594535.1 Erythroxylum domingense | reverse complement strand
AGGCCTAACTACAGTATGTCTCTTCTATCAAAATGGCAGGTGCATGAAAAAGAATTTTTGCTCGAGGATCTGATGACGGAAGGTTTACTTGGGAGTTACAGAAGATTAGGTAAGATTTGGTCAAAGCGACTCTACTGAATACTTATGGCTCAAAGCGGAAGCATCAAAACCGATGGTGTTGAGGATGGTGTATCATATCATTAATAAATAGGATGGTTTTCGAACATCAATCATCTTAGGCAACTCCGGTCTGCCATTCTCTGCATTCAAGCATGGGCGTTTGTGGATACTAACTCCATCGGTGTATCATATCGGCAACATTAATTTTTTTTATAAATATAAATATAATATTTATTATTCTTTTTAATAAAATGTTATATTTATTATTCTTTTGCCTCAAATACTTGTACTAACAGGAAGAAAAAAAAAGGGGCAAAATTTTCAACAAAGACAAAGACTAATAGAAGGAAAGAAGACTTGGAAAAAGCAGACAGTGGCTGTACCATTCAATCAGTATGTCTAACCATGAATTGTCAAGAGAATTTGGTTTTTCAATATTCTTCCATAGGCTGATATGCATGTGACGTGCAACTAAGTCTATGTCTGAATAAGACTAATTAAATGATCATAAATAATTACCGTGAATAAACATAATTAAGCCATTTACAGTTTGATGTGCATATATGTATATCTCTATTGAAATTTGTCCAAATTACTTCGGCAGTATCAGTATAAATAGAGAGATGCTTATGAAATTTCATATTTAAAATTGAAGTTGTTGAATTATTTTAAATTTTTTTAAAAATAATATAAATTATTCATTAAATTGGTTGTTAATAATTTTTGGTAATGTAATGGCTTTTATAATGTGATTTTTCATTATAAAAATGTGATTATAATAATCATATATCAAAAAATTGGGTTCCTTTTAATAAATATATACTTCACCATAATAATCACATAGAAAAATTTTTAGTTTCATATACGGGACTTAAGTTTAATATTTGATTTTAATTTTAGTTTGATAGCGTATGGAATAATATTTTTGGTTTAGCCTCATTTATTAATTCTTTTATTTATTAGTATTCTTTTTTAGTACATATTTAAATATCTTGTTTCGAATTCCTATTTTCCTATTATTCCTATTTTATACATTGGTTAGTTTTAATCCATGGAGAGTTTCAGGTGAATGTCAAATAATATTGAAGAAATAACATCGTTTATAGTCAAGTATAACAAGTTTACACAAGTATCAACTCTAGTAAGGAAACTAAAATAAAAATAAAATAGGTATTATAGGCATAAACATAACTTACAAACAACATTGTTTATTATTATAAATTGATACATATCAAAAAGTACTCTAAAGATAACATATTACATTCAGAAATTATCCTATCACTAATTTTGATAGAAAAGAAAAATTATCTATAAAAAAGTAGTAACAGCTGTCGATAGTCTTCTCGATGAAGTAAAACCATGCTTTTTGCCAATATGGGTTTATATACAAAATTGCAAACATTGTAACTAATATTATAGCAAAAGTCACAGAAAAACTTATACAAAAGACATTCATGTCGACAAGCCCGTCATCAACTTCATTATCATTTGAAGATGGTGGTGTGGGTGTTTCTGAATTGCAATTCTTCGATAGTGGTAACCCGCAGAGGAAAGAATTCCCTTCATAACTACTTTCATCAAATGTGGCAAATTGAGCAACCCTATTAGGTGTCTCACCAGAAAGGTTATTGTAAGACACGTTGAAAACTTCTAAAAAGTTTAGCTCTGTAAGCTGATAAGGAATTGTTCCACTCAATTTGTTGCAAGAAAGATCTAAAGTCTCAATTTTGGACATGTTTGAGAAGGAGAAAGGAATAGGTCCAAATAAACTATTATGTGATAGGTTCAAAAGGTTGATACCTTGAATATTTCCAAATTCATAAGGAATTCGGCCTTTCAATTTGTTGTTGGAGAGATCCAATCCAACAAAATCCATGCCAAGGATTTGTCTCATTTTGAAACCAAAAATGTTTCCCTTCATTGTAATTTCAAACTCTCCAATATAAACCACATGTCCGTCCACCTCAACTTCAATGCCTCCATGATCACTAAAAGTTTCTTTGTTATTTGAGTAATTGGTAGAGAATCCGGAGAGCTTATTATGTGAAAGATCAACTATCTTTAACTTATTTGTCATCTTCCACAAATTAATTGGGATCTCTCCTGTAAAATTATTATGACTCAAAAAAAGATACTTTAACATATACAACTTTTCAATCCGCTTTGGAACTATACCAATTAAACAATTATGACTGAGATCCAAATCTTCCAAATAATTTGAAAGTAATTTGGGAAAAGGTCCTTCCAATCTATTTTTGGACAAATAAATTTTTTGCAATTGTGAAGTTTCCAATATTGTAGGTATGCTTCCAAAAAGCATGTTTTCTGAAAGATCCAGTTGACGAAGAGCATCCATTATTCCAATCCACTTCGGAACTTTGTCAAATAGTTTGTTATCACGCACGGCAAATCCCATTAAGAAAGAACAATTAGACAAACTTTCCGGAATGCTTCCTTTAAACTCATTTTCCGATAGATCTAACCACTCTAACTTTGGAAAATATGCACACATCTCAATTGGAATGCGACCATAAAGACGATTTCTGGAGATGTCCAAATAACTTAAAGTTGCATTAGGATTACGTGTTGGAAAACCCAAAGATCCCGAAAGAGAACAATTGGAGAGAGTAAGGCTTTCTAATTTTGTATTATTTTCTAGTAACCATCTTGGAAAGCCCAATCCTATCGTTGGAATGCCAGAAATGTGGAGAAATTGCAAATCATGTTGATGGTACAAAAATTCAGGAAATGATCCTCGTCCAGAAATGGAACTTAACAAAAGGCCCTCCAATTGAAATTTGGGTGTCAAATTATGATTGACCATCTCTTTTCCTGTATAAACTTCATTTCCACTAGCATCAAAGTTCTTGAGTTTGGAGTGGTTGAAGAATGGAGAAAGTGAACTTTGAATTTCAAACTGATTGTCATTCAGTGTTAAGGATGTGATAGACGTGAGGAATTTCAATGGAGATTCAGATATTTTTCCCGTAAAGTGATTATCGGAGAGATCTAGTTCTTGAAGAAGTGTCAAATTCATCAAACAATGGGGCAAATTACCACTCAGATTATTGTGAGAAAGATCGAGCACCCGAAGATTTGTGAAGTGGCATAAGCCTAAATGTATATTAAAAAGGAGGAGATTAGAGAGAGACAACCACGAGAGACTTCTAATTTTATCATTAAGGAAATTAACTAACCTTGAATGGTGCCAATGAGCTTAGAAAGTGACAGCGATAAAGTCTCAAGTGAAGTCATATTTGCCATGTACTGTAGTAAGGTATTGATATTAGACAAGCCTGCAACTATAGAGAAAATTGTTATTAGATTTAATAAATATTACTCTAACATATTAGTGAAAAAGGAAATGATAAAATTTACAACTTACTCTGTGAAGCATCCATGCTTAAAGTCCGAAGAGAGCTAAGAGCACCAAGACTTTGTAAAAAGTTCACATCCAAAGAAGACCAATTCAGGTATAATTCTTTCACATTATTCAGCTCTATTTTGAATAATAGAAAAAAATGTTATATAAAATTTAACATAAGTGCAAAGACAATTCTAATTTTAATTCAAATAAAAATATTTGTTTAACTTACTTTGTGAAAATGATACTCCTGTAATATTATTATCTTCTAAATGAAGGGACTCAAGATTTGCGAACGCTTTTAATGATTCCAGCTGAAAGTTGCTTCCCATATTAAAGCTTTGTAACGAAAGGATGCTTATATTGCTTTGACCTTTAATATCTAAAAGAAGTAAAAAAATAATTAGAAAAATATAGATTTTATTACCAAGTTTATTTTTCATGAGTTGCTTGAATTTTAACTTACACATTTATTTAATAAAAAAGAACATAGATGCTTTAAGTAAGTGAATAACTTATGTGAAACATATAATTACGTTATTAAATAAGATACGGGTATTACCTTTAGGTCCAATAAACTTGTCAATGTTGTTGCCGTTAATGTCTAACTCCTCCAAATTGAATAATGCAACCAAGTCTTGTAAACAACTAAAAAAAAAAAGCAAACTTGCTTAGATGTTATTAATACAATTAAAACCAAATATCATTTCTTTTAATGATTAAAATAAGATATCAACGAACCTTCCATATTGATTGATCCTTTTAACTTAGTGAAAGAAATATCTAAAGTTTTAAGAGAGTGAAGTCCACGCAACAATGGTAATACGTTGTTCTTCAAATCATTATATCCCAAACGAAGGATCTCTAAGTTTCTTAACTTCTGTAATTCTTCGATACCTATAAAGTTCACAAACATACCCTTAACTTACTAAAAGAAATGATAAATATAATATATATAAAATTCTATATATATTAACCTACCGAATTTTTTTTATTTTGTTATTATTAAGCTAATATTATGAATATATATGATTAAATATAACTTTTTTATAATAATTAAAATTAGGATATATGAACCTAAATTTACCGTTTATTTCTTTCAATCCAATCCCTCTTATGTTTAAAGACTTCAATGATGAAAAACTCGCCACAGAAGGTAAGACAACGTTCTCCAATTTATTATAACTTAAATCAAGATATTCCAAATTGATCGCATTCGTCAATTTTTCAAAACCTGCATATCAAGAATATCACAAGTTTGAGACATAATTTACATTTATGAGTGATTTGATAAAAAAATAAAAGCATTCAGAACCTTCATCCTTTGCGCAGCAAACAATAGAATTGAATGGTAAACTAAGACTTCGGAGTTCTTCAAATGGAAGAAACATCGAGGCGTTAAAGTACCAATTATCCACAGATTTGCTTCCCCAAGCCCAATTCCATCTAAAATAGCCAAGCCAGAGCTGGTAGACTCGACCTGTTGTGGCTTTACACCGAACACCATCCCACCAACAGCAGTCAAGCTCTTTCCTCCATGTACGCATTCCATTTTCGAAAGAGCTACAATATGGGCAATTAAAAGAAGCTTTGAGCTGCAAGAGAGCAACTCTCTCTTCCGCCAAACACGCATTAGAGCCCCAGCCTTGCAGTAGTAATAACAATGATTTCAGCATCATCATTACCACTACTACTAAACGCAGTTGATAGTTTATCATACTTGCCATTTCTACTTTTGTATTATAAGAGAAGATTTCTAGTGTAGTATCGTATTGAATAAATCATGACCTGCGACCATCCTTTTATAGGAATAGGAGACTCTCATCCAATGGGTTTATGGTGGTGGTCCCATCTCATGAAGAAATTTTTGGAACTAAACAAGTGGGAGAGGCAAAATATATAACAACGTCACATTTAGTATTCACCAATAAATAAAAAAAGTTATAAAAAATTATTAAACTATATTTTAAGTTACAAAATATAGTTATATGTTTCCCCGAAGACATGGACTAACATAGAGAAAGAAGACTCGGTCACTTGGAACTTGTGTTTATAACAATTCCTGATATTGAAACTTGTGTTGTTTTTTTCTTTTAGACTAAAATTTAAAATAAAACATAATAAATATGAAATTTATAGTCTTTTAGTTTAAAATAATTTAAACTATTAAAATATAAATTTGCACTTTGCTCCTTTTTAATACATATATATATATATATATATATATATAGATGGAACAGTTACTTTACGTTACCTGACAAAAAGTAGAAGCCAATTCAATCTTCTCTCTATTTTTAATCATCTCTATGCTAGATATGTTCCTTTTCCTAGTTTTTCCTCTAGTCCTTCAACTCATCACTGCCGTTGATTAAATCTCAACAAACTCACATCTCTTTGCTAGGTATGATCCTACGGTTAATTTTTGTTTGGACCAACTAATGAAGAGCATGTGAGCATTTTCTAGTTCCCTACTTTTTCTTTGCTTTCCCTTTTGTTAAGCACCTTCCAGTTCCATACAGTTCCCTTTACCTTACCCGACAAAAAGTAGAAGCCAATTCAATCTCCTCTGTATTTTTAATCATTTCCCAAAGGCAAATTACCTTTCTTTTCCATTTCACTTTTTTTATAAAAAATATATATATTTATTTTTTCTTTTGCTTTTCTTTTCCATTTCACTTTTTTATAAAACATATATATTATATCTTTTGCTTTTGCTTTTCTTTCCCCATCTCCGAATCTTTCCCAGGATTCAACTCCCCAGACAAATTGACACGCGAACTAATCTGGACCGTTGAAAGAGTAAAATAAAAAATGTATGCTCCCTGATCTAGATTCCGTATCCCATCCACCATAATTCATAAATCACAAGTAAGGACATAATATGAACGCGCTAAGTAAGAAGTAGGGACATGTTCACGACTTGGGTAAGGATTCATAAATGCATGTTCCGCATGTATCGACAAGAAAAATAAGACTAGACTTGGAAAAAAAAAAAAGGAAATGGTAAGGGGGACACTTTAGCGTTTTTATATTACTGTATTAACCAAATAGATTTTTCCATTCTTAAAATTCAAATTTAAAACTTCTTATTAACGACCAGAATAATGAATCACTAGCTTTTTTTTTAATTACACAGATCTCGATGAATCCTATGGAATGAACACGTGGAGGATGCTTAACAAAAGGGAAAGCAAAGAAAAAGTAGGGATTAAGTAGAAAATGCTCAAATGGTCTTCATTAGTTGGTCCAAACAAAAGTTAACCGCAGGATCATACCTAGCATACAGATGTGAGTTTGTTGAGATTTAATCAACGGCAGTGATGAGTTGAAGGACTAGAGGAAAAAGACAAGACTAGGAAATGTTTTCGACGGTCCGCATTATTTGTTTGGCGGAGGAAAAGTGAAAGAAAAGATAAATATAAATATATTTTATAAAAAAGTGAAATGGAAAAGAAAAGCAAAAGAAAAGATAAAAATATATATTTTATATAAAAAAAAGTGAAATGGAAAAGAAAAGGTGATTTGCGTTTTGGGAAACGATTAAAAAATAAAGAGGAGATTGAATTGGCTTCTACTTTTTGTCAGGTAAGGTAAAGCAACTCTTCCATACAGTCAACGTCTTTTTTTAGTCGATCAGATCAGCCAACTTCAAAACGGCCTGCCCCATCCCGAATGATGGTGGCCCGTGCAAGAGAGAAACTTTCTGTTCCACCAAAAACGCAATGGAACCCCGGCCTTGCAGTTCTAAAAATTATTAAAATACTTTTTTGAAATGTCTTTTAAAATTTATTTTTTTAGTATAATCTCAAATTTATTTGAATATTTTTATAGAATTAAAATCGTCTTAAATTTTACTTTTCTAGTAAAATCTCAAATATATTTGAATATTTTTATACTTTTTAGCAATTAAATTTGCATTTTAATCTCTCATTTAAAATTAATTTAAGAATTTGACCAATTATTAATAATTTAATTAGATAAATTATAAAAATATATGTAGACAAAAATTATAAAGCCAGTAGGCAATAATATGAACCCGCTAAGGAGTAAGGACACGTTCATGACTTGGGTAAGGATTCATAAAGGCAGGTTCCGCATGTATTGACAAGAAAAGTAAGACTAGACTTGGAAAAAACTAAAGGAAATGGTACGGGGACACTTTAGCGTGTTTTTATTACTGTGTGATACCGATCTGTCACTTTAGCGTGTTTATATTACTGTTACATTGATTTTTAAGTATTGTTTACATACATATTCGAAAGATAATTATTAATTTTCTTCAAAATTTTAAGCTATAAAATGTAAGTATATTATGATTATATAATAATGAAACGAGAACAAAAGCTACAAGAATTACCAATCAAACTAGACCTTACTTTTTTGATCACTTTAAAGATAACTTGTTGGCACTTTAGCGTGTTTATATTACTGTGTGGTCTATCTTTTATTTAGACGAATTTAAATATTTTTTGTATTTTGACCATTTTACTTTTTAAATATTTTGATTCATATTGTAATTAAAGGATTTAAACAAAAGAAAATATTGGACTTTTTTTATACTTACTCTCTTATTGCTAATATTACTTCTATAAAGATATTGTTTGCTATTGCCTCGAATTAACATAGAGAAAGAAAACTTGGTCAATTAGAACTTGGAACTTGTGTTTATAATCATTCTTCAGATTGAAACTTGTGGTTTTTATCTTGTAGACGAAATGTTAAAATAAAACTCAATTAATATGAAATGTATAGCTAACTAAAATAGTTTAAACTATTAAAATATAAGTTTGCTCCTTTTAAAAATTAAATATAAGGGTGATTTTTATATGAATTACAAAAATGATTGCAACCCGAACAAAGTCAGTTTGACGTTAACGTATTAAGTTTAATTTGATTGAAATCTAGTATAAAATATTTAAATTTAATCAAACAAATGATTCTATTCTTTTAAAATATGTCTAATGTCTAAATAGGCTTAAGTTTAGACCTATTTTTTTAGTCTAAATTGATTTAAACTATGACTTATATTTACCAAATATTTTTGGATTAAATTCAAATCCCTTATTTCGTAAGACTCTTATTCTTTCTTTTATATATATAAAAAAAGACTCTTAGTTTTTACTATGTATAGTTAAAGAATGAAATAAAAATATTTTTTTCTCTCTAATATCGAAATCAAAAGAGATTAAGTTTTTTTTCTCTTTAACAATTTTTTAGAGTTTTCATAATATATTGAGTAGGTTTTATGTTTGAAAATATTTCAATGCAATGATTAAGCTTACTTCTTGTAAATTTTCCATAAAGATACAGAGTTACAGACTAACAGAAAGAAAGAAGATTTGTAAAACTTAGGGAGAAAAAGCAGGTAATGGCTGTACCATATGTGACCTTTTAATCAGTATGTTTAACCATATTCGACCATGACTAACGTCAAAAAAGAAGACTTGGAAAAGTTAAGGAGAGAAAGCAGATGGTTATATACTATATTTGACCCTCCAATTGCTGTATCTAACTTCCTTGACCAAAAACTGATATTCGAGCTTGAATTGTCACGACAAGTGGATCTTTCCGTATCCTTCAATAGGCTGATATTTGCAACTAAGTTTATGTCTTACCAAGAGTAAGATCAAAATAAGAATAATTAAATGAAAATAAATGACTATCACGAATAAACTCATAAAAATATTTTAAATTTTCAAAATACAAAATTATTATCTTATATTTATGAAAAGCTTATAAACTTTTTGTATTAAGCTTTTATTAAAAACTAATTTTTATTGATAATTTTAAATTTTAAAATTAATTAAAACATTCAGGACTATGTAATAATAGAATAGAATAAATTATGAAATAATGATAATATTATTATCAACAAAATAATTTCAAACAAATAAAAATAAATCATAAAAAGATTGTAAATTTTCTAATATTTAAATTCTTTTGTAAATTTTAATTTTATCATTTATTTCTCAAGTGAAATGAATTTAAATATTTTTGATCTTCTATTGTATTTTTTAGAGATTAAGCTCACATTTTGTTTTCTTATTTAAAAATTCACCTAATTTTTATTATTAATTAGTTAATTAGATTAATTATATAAATATATTTAGACAAATTATAAAGCCGATAAGGCAATTATATGAACACAGTGAAGACTTATCGTGTTCATCACTTCAAGTTGTAAATGGTAAGGTAAGAGGTTCATAATGACATGAACTGAAAGGAGAAAGAAGACTTGGAAAAATAAGCAAATGGTATATATAGTTAGCTGACCTATTTATTTATAGATATTACTTCATAAACTCTCTTTTATCAAGCACTAAGGTCTCATCATACTAAAACATTATCTCCTTTTTTTTTTTATCACTAAAATATTATCTTCATCATTGCTTGGAGACTGTGAATAAGCTGTAGAGAGAAGAAATAAGTATCTCACTTGAAGTCTTATTAAGAAACAATTCTTATTATTATATTGGTAAGACAAAACAAAACATAAGAAAATATTAAAGAATTGAAAAAATAAGTATCGTAATTAAGATTTACTTTTTTAATTATGTAATTTAATTCTCTCATATTGTAGTTTAAATATTTATGTAAGTGTATGCATAAATCATCAAAATGTGATAGATAAATTGAAGATAACCAATCTTAATCTAATACTTCAAATATTAATTGTTAGAGCTTTCTTACTTTTAATCTACTGGTGTTTTCAATTGCTCTCTAAAAGAATCAAGGGGGTGATTGTTTCGCAAATACTTCTATTTAATCGCAATTACCTGTAAGATTTTGCCGTATTTACTTGTAAAGTTCTATGGTAGTTACTTTCAAAAGTTCAAAGTATTCAAAAATTAAAAATGTTATCTTAAAAATATAAAATTGTATTTTATATTTCTATTTTTATAAACGATATTTATCTAAAATGAAATTAACTTTCATTTAAGTCTGTTAAAATGTGATGAGAATATATTATTGATAAATAAGTAGTAATCCAATTATTTGACAATAATTAATATATCTTATTATTTTGTATATTAAAATATAACATATTTTTCTAATTATATTATTTAAAAATAAAATTATCCTTCTGCAAGACTAAATATTTATTTTATAAAAATTAATAAAATTATAACTAGTTGATCGTTCTTGGGTTGGACAAAACCTTGTGATCTCTAATTATGTGTATTTTATAACGTCCAACATTCATTAGTTTGGAATAGAAAAAAATGAAGAGTGTCTTGCCTGCTGCCTCGAAAATACTTTTATGAAAACATACATTTTTTATCCAATGGGTGCTTCCCATATTATATTCACTTTTTTTATTAACAAAATAAATACAGATAACTCTAAAAATTATTAAAGTACTTTTTTGAAATGTTATAGAATTAAAATCTTCTTAAAATTTATTTTTCTAGTATAATCTCAAATATATTTAAATATTTTTATACTTTTTAGCAATTAAGTTTGCACTTTATTTTCTCATTTAAAATTAATTTAAGAATTTTACCAATTATTAATAACTTAATAAAATAAATTATAAAAATATATGTGGACAAAAATTATAAAGCCAGTAGGAACTAATATGAACGCGCTGAGGATTCGCGTCGCCGTGTTCAATTTAGCGTGTTTATATTACCGTGTGATCTGATAAAGGCATGTTCCGCATGTATTGACAAGAAAAAATGAAAAATAAGACTAGACTAAAATTGAATATCATAAAGGCAAGTTCCACATGTGTGGAATATTATTCTGGTAAAGTTAATATGTAATATAAGTTTATTTTTTAATTAATAAAAATAAAAAAAAGCATTATAATAATCAAATAAAAATAAATAACTAATGTAAATTAACTCTTAAAAATATTTTTATTCTTTCCGGTATTTTATATTCTTAGAAGGTTTATAACTATTCTTTAGGTTGAAACTTTTTTCTTTTTTTTCACAAGAAAGTGTGGACAAAAATTTAAAATAAGTTTATTCTTTTAAAATATGCCTAAAATCTAAGTAGGCTTAAGTTTACATTTTTTAGATCTACCAAATATTTTTGGATTAAATTCAATTCGGATTGGACTAATATATTCCTATATATATATATATATATATATATGTAAGGTGTAATTTGATTGGAAAATAGTATTATATATATATTTAACAATTCAAATTAAGCTAACTATTTTTAATATATATCTTTTAAAAATAATTACATAATTGGTAATTATTGTAGAATTTATGAGAATGACTATGTTGATCACTTTAAAAATAACTTGTCGGTAAATTTTGCCTCAAAGACATGGACTAACAGAGAGAAAAATAAACACAAAATTTACCACAAAGATTAGAGACTAATAGAAAGAAAGAAGAATTGGAAAAAGCAGATAATACTTGTACCAATCCATAGGTGACCCTTTCAACCAGTATGTTTAACCGTGAATTGTCAAGAGAAGTCGGTTTTTCCACAACTAAGTCTATGTCTTAATCAATAAAAATAAAAAATAACTAATTAATGTAAATAAACTCATAAAAATATTTTAAATACCTTTTCAAAATGTGAGGTTGGTAGTTTATAAATGTTAAAAGGCTTATAACCATTCTTTACCTTGAAGCTTTTTTTGTTTTGTTTTGTAAAAGCATGTGTTAAGAAATTTTTCAAGAAATCATAAAGCCAAGAAGGCAATTATATCAACCCGATTCAGACTTATCATGTTCATCACTTCTATAGTAAATGGTAAGGTAAGGGGTTCATAAAGACATACGCAAATTGTGGAAAGAAGACTTAAATGATAAGGTAAGGATTTATATATAGAAGAAAATAAAATATTATTATGATGTAAATGATCTCTTAATAAAAAAAGGAATTTTTGATAAGAACTTATTGTGTTCATCACTTTAGTTGTAAATGGTAGGGTAAAGGGTTCATAAAGACATGCATTGACTGTGAAAAGAAGACTTGCAAAAATAAGTAAACGATAGGGTAAGGGTTTATATGTAGAAGAAAACAAAATATTATTCTGATATGATTAATCCCCTAATAAAAAAAAGTTTTCAAAAAAGAAAACAACTAGTTCCGACAACTTCAGACCTACTCATCACATTAAAATATTATCTTCTTCTATCATTTGGAGACTGTCAACAAGTGATAGAGTGAAAAACTGAATATCTTACTTGATTTTTAGGGTCTTATTATAAACCAATTCTTATTATTATACTGATAAGACCATAAGAAAATGTCAAAGAATTAAAAAAATAAGCACTATAATTAAGATTTAATTTTTAATTTATTTTCAGACTTTAATTTCGAAATAGAAAATTTTCTATCTTCCTTCACTTATAAGTCCTATTATCTTCCGAATGTTAAAGAAACATTAAGAGCCAGTTCTTTCTCTTCCATCTATTTCATAGAGTTTACCACACTTGCATACACCATGAATAAAAAGCTATGAAAGCAAAGTTGTTAACAATAACACTGCATCCATTTCATTCCTCAACAAAAAGAGCCCCATCAGACCTTCCTGCTGGTGTTGCATAAACCATTAATTAGTAGGGTGATGAAGGCAATGGCACTAATATAGGCTTTACTACGTTAAGTGGCCGTTTTACTACAAAAAGCTTAAGCTATTATGTAAGATTAACTTAATTGGTTTTATATATTCACTAACACACCTCTCAAATGAAAGACTTTTGGGCTTAAAACTTGTACAAGCTTACTTTACCTTATGCTAAATTAATTAAGTGAGTGGTAGGATTTGTACTCATAACTACTTGAGTCATAGAGGCTTTGATACTCTGTTAAGTGACCGTTTCACCACAAAAGTCTAAAATTATAATGCAATAGTGTTCTCCTGATAATTAAACTGTTTGTCTCCTTCAGTGATTTAGCATTTATTTTTTGTGATCAATTTGATAAATCTCATGATCATCTCTTTCTATAAAAAAAGTGATTTTCCATTATTCAAAATAGCTATCTATATAAAAAGTGAAATAAATATTTTTAAAATTTATAGAATTAATTTTCTTTTTGAAAGGTTAAATAATTAAAAATCTTTTCACTTCTTAAATTTTATTTTATGGTATATCCTCAAATAAAACTTGAATATTTTTATATCTTTTTGTATTTTTTGTGATTAAGATTGTATTTTGTTTAAATTAATTTAAGAATTTTACCTAATTTTAAATTATTAATAAGTTAGTTAGATAAATTATAAAAATATATAAAAACAAAACTTATAAAGTTATATGAATATGCCAAGGACTTGTAGTGTTATACAATATTTGATTCGATAGGACTAGGATCACTCCCATACTTGTAGCGTTCGTGATTGGCCTACTCAATTATGTATTGATCGAAAGGTAGGATAATGTAACCAAATCCATATCATATCTTACGATTAGGGGCACGACATCAAATCTTTCTACAATTTTAGGAAGATGTTATTATGAGTTCCAGCTACCAATAGGCCTGTATAAGGAGAGACTGGTTCTTATGTCCCATAGATGAAAATGAATTTATTTGAACAACTCTTTCAAACGATCTGAGAGTGTAATTATTTTAAAATTATTTAATAAAATAATAACTAAAATTAGATAATAATTTAATATAATTATTATTTGCATATTCTAAAGGATTTATTTTGATTAAACATTTTTTAATTTTAATTGAGTTATAATTCTTTTTAATGTGAATCAAATTTATTATAATATTTTTTATTAAACTTAAAATTATTTGACCTTCAATAACTTCTTATTATTCACAAATTTTCACTGATCATGTCTGATCATAAAAGCTAAATTTTAGTCAATTTATTTTCATCCAACTAATATATATTAATGAAGAATATAATACTAAAAATACACAAATTAATCTCATTTATGGACTACATGTTAATTGGTGTAAGTAGTTTATGTGTTAAAGTCTGTTACTAGTCAATTAAATTCAATTAAATTTATATGTACATTCATATATTTTCTCAATACGTTTTTGAAAAATACTGATTATAAGTTATCTCATTATATATATATACATATGTAACACCCCACTCCCACAAGACCCGAACCCGACATCGATGGTGATATCTGAGTTCGTGCCCTGCGAGGGTGGCATGTTAGAGCACTCAGAAATCGGTATAATTTTTTTTAAACCAATAACATAAAGTACAGAAAGTTGATAACTAAATCGGCCCATTTTATTTTACAACCATTTTC
>JANQBM010748341.1:0-14679 GCA_025594535.1 Erythroxylum domingense | reverse complement strand
TAATTATTCAATTAACGTGATGATTGTAAGTCAATAGGTCACCAAATCTTGTTGTATAATCTTGCACAAATTTATCTTACTCACTCTCTCGATTTGTTGCAAGATAATAAATAAAATCAACAATCATAAAAAACAAGTTCATTCAATTCAATAAAATAGGAGTTCTAACAAAATAGTTCAAAAGCAATCCTTAAAACTAAATCAGCATAACATGGTCTCTATAACATCATCAACATTCAAATAAACCATTTTACAAAGAATAGAAGAAGGGAATTGACAGAAAATTGAATAAAAGAACTCCTTCTCTTCTTTGCCAAAATCTGGAAATTTTAGTGTTGATGTGCTATTTTCCGTAATCTTGATGATGATCTTTGACTTTAATCCTTCCTCAAAGCTCCAAACATGTGTTCTTTGTCCCAAAGATGGTGTTTCTATAAAAGGGTTTTGTCCTCCTTAAGATGGAGGCTTGATGATGCTTAAATAGTCCTAACAACCCTAAGTTTAATGAAGCCCCGCATATTGTCTTGGATTATGATTCCCATGATCGTGGGAATTAGCCACTGAACACTTCGTCTTTTATTTTCCTCTTAATTTCTAGCTCAATCTCCAAGTTGCTTCATCTTCCTTCCTACATAAAAATAGTCAATTCTTACCTTAACTTAACATCAAACATAAAAGAACAATAATGGAAATCAAACTAAACGAAAACATACAAAATGAATCATAAACTACAATAATAATCAACAATTATGTAAAAAAAATACATTCCAATTGAATAGAAAAACATAGACCAATGCACACCTATCATTAAGCTTAACGTGGTCTCCATTCCATTAGAACCCTTTCTGATCGCAAGGTTACGTATGCTAAGTTTTAATATTTATAAACTTGATATTTCTACAAGCGCATGAGTCGTTCGTATAGTACCCAAGGTATCGTTCCCACGATGAGGGTTAATCTAGTCCTAAAATCTAAGGTCAAAGACTATTAAACAAATATTTAATACAGAACAAATTTTAACACAAAGACTAACTAAGTCAAATAACTAAATCAACTAACAAAAAAATAATTGACTATTTAACAATTAATTAAAAATGATCACGATGACAATGAAAAATTTTAAATAAAAATTAATGAAAATTTTATCAATTTGTTAAATAATGATCGCACACCTTTAAATTCCACCTAATGAGTTTATCGAAAGAGAGAAAGGGAAAATTATCGACCCTTAATGTCAACCTAACCTATTACGATTTATCAAATTAACGGTTCTAGATGATCCTAGGGTCAATTACTCTCTTTCAAGTTATAATTGAACCTTAAAGCATAAACACTAATAAGATTATAGGATGTTGTAATCTCTCAATTACCAACCTATCCAAAACCTAATTAGTTATTAAGTTCTCTAACAAATAATTGGAAACCTAAATGTGATCTCTCTACACAAGATTTAGCAACTTGATTTAATTCTGAATCTATTAATTTACCTAACTCTCATTAGCTCAAATTAATTATTTTCTCTCGATTCACCCTCTCAGTTTATTATCAAGATATGAAGTGAAGAATAAATCAAAATTAATTCAATAAACACATAAAACAATCAGATTTCATTAAATCAATAATAATAATCAAAAGGTGAGTATAGAACATCAACCACAATGCAAGTTTATAATCAACTATATATCCTAATTCTATATTTGAATAAAACTAAAATAAATAGGAACAAAACTCGATGGGATGATGGGAGGTCGCGACTTCGGTAAGCTTCTTAATCTGGGGAGCACGTCGTGTCTGTGCCGTCTTCCTCTTCTCTCTTCCTTCGTCTCTTTCTCAATCTCTAAAGGTTCTCTTTTAGGGTTTTGTTTTTGTTCACTGATCAAGGCTCCTCAAAGGCTACTTCTTCTGTCCCTTAATGTTATATTTATACTTTAGAAGCCCTAGGGTTGATTCAGGATTGAAACGGTCTGAAAAGTCTTGTAAAACTTGAGTTTTAGTGTTAGCTGACACAGGCCAAGATCATGGCCAGCAGCTAAACCTTTCTGTCACGATCGTGGCCCAAAGTGCACGATTGTGGCCTAGCATAGAGTTCTCTGTCACAATTGTGGCCCAAAGTGCATGATTGTGACCTGGGTTCTGTCATATCACCTCTTTCTGTCATGATCATGGTCTGTTGTGCCACGATCCACGATCGTGGCCCGAAACTCTTCAAAACTTCTCCGTTCTTTGTCATTTACCCTGAAACACTAACAAACACATCAAATTACCTAAAAAATATAAAATTTAAGCTCAAAGACTCATACTAACCCATAAAAAACACTTAAACATATAAACTAACATAATTAAAACATAATACACACTAAACACTTAAATTAACATTAAATACTTAACAAACTGAACCCTCAAATATAATGCAAATTACAACTATCAACATCCCCATACTTAAATGCTTTCTTGTCCGCAAGCAAACAAAACAACAAACACACAACACACAATACACAGTGTAATAATGAGGCAATGACTTCAACTTCATGAAATCAATTTAATCTTAAACACAATCATACAAGTTATATCTAATTATTAACATGTAAAAACTTTGTCTAGGAGCTTTGAACTAAATATACAATTTAATCGAGATCTAAGTGTTAATTTATTTAACCTTTTCAATTGTACACACACATTAATAATTCTTTGGTCTTTCAGACTCTGTAACTATTCCTAAGTATATTGTCATGAAAATTCAAGCTTCTTATAAGTCCGATAGGTTTTATTAAGAAAACACATTTTTTCACATAAATTTAGTCTTTTTATGCAGAGCTAAACATTGGTAATGAACGTCAATCAGGTTACTCAACTAAGTCAGGTTTTTATTAAACGGTTTGGTTGAAATGTCATTATAGCTTTTTGACACGAAGGTATACATTTGCGCTGCGTGTCGATCTAGTTACTCAGCTATATCAAGTTTTCAACTGGCTATTAGTTCTATTCATAACCCGGAGGCCAATAGAATAGTGATTTATTTTACAAAAAATACATTTTTTTGTTGCCTACCTTGTTGTTTAAGCTATTTATTTCCATGAAAAATACTAGTTAAGCTACTTAAGTTGAAAGGCCTCAAATTATAAATGAATGTGACAATCTATAGGGTGCTAAATTTACACTAAATCCAAATTAAACTGTATATTTATCCAAAGACTCTTAATTCACTAATTTTGTGAGCTAATGATTATTTACAAACTAGTAGACTATGTTCAAAATTAAATAAATTTCACTCCATTGAAGTGATTGATACATTCAAACAGTTCACAAAATGCAACCTAATAGCTATCATACAATATGCAAAATCACATTCAAAAGTAAAACATATAATCCCTCCCCACATTTGAACAACAAATTGTCCTCAATGTGAGAAGAGAGCATACAAGCACATAAAAGACAAGAAAAAATAAAACAGAAATTAAAGTAGACAGAAAATAACATAAAAAATTAAAACTGAAGGCTAATTTTGAAAAAGAAAAAATGAATGGAAAAATTAGGTTAGACATAAATCCTATGGAGATGGAGGCAGTGATGGTGTCAGAAGTGGCAATTGAACGCCCTAAGCCTAAAAATATTTGTGGATATGATGGATATCTCGGCTCTGGTGTCTTTGTGTCTAGGCCATCTCTATCACCATTATGGTGTTTTTCGCGAGTGTCTTGTTAGTTTCGGAGATTGCATTCAAAACCTCCTTCTAGCCATGTTCTTCTTCCTTTTCCTCAAATTCTTCACTTAATTCCTCTTCCTACCGAGGTGGCACTGAGCTCGAACTTGTCTGACTTGACCTGATTCAGACTAGTGTCTTCCGGCTGATATCCCTAATTTCCATATTATGGGACTTAAGTATTTCAGCCCGCCATAAGTGATGATGGTTTAAGAATTTCGGGAGCTGAATAATTAATCCGCTTCATTCCATGCCAAAATACTATGCAATGGCAACACTATTTACCCCATTTCTAGATTTTTGCTCCTCTTGCGCATAATTGCAACAATGGAATTTAGCACATGTGTAGATATGCATACTGTGATACTGTGGTCCATGCACCACAATATAAAAATTTCCTTTGTGGAACACTTGTCGGTTTTGGTTTTATTGAAAACTAGCTGACATATAAATTTGTGCAGCAACAAGTGTTTGTGGGACCTTATAATGTTGTTATGAGCGTTCTTGGCATGAAATTACTCAATTTTAGTAAGCTCATTCTAGTATTGAGAAGGACGAAAGTCTTCATGATAATCAATGATGGAGGATTTGGGGAATCTACAGATCTCGTACATGATTTCTACATTTAATTCATAGGTTCGTCCTCCCAACCTCAACCACAATTCTTTTAGATTCCTAGGGTCGTAGGTCAGGGAAGTGAAAAATTTCAGTGTAAGCTCATGATAAACAGGAAATTGAAATCATATGAATTAGGCCCACTGGATCCTCTCAGCTAGGTTTTCTACTTGCTCACGTAACTCTAGCTCATCGAGTGTGTCAAAATCAAAGTACCTGGGATCTACAATTTGTCTAGCACTAAAGGATCAGAAATGGGTACTTTCCTCCTCTGTGTAGATTGGGAAAGGCGCGCCAAAGTCTGCTGCACGATTTCTTCGTCCCCATCCCACAACTTGCTGTCATCCATATGGCTCCCGTCGGGCTGATTGTTTAATGCACAACATAATTAGGTAGAATTTGGAAGAAAATTAGAAGGATGAAATTGTTAGAGAGATATGAGAGCATTTGTAAGTTTGAAGTCTAGAGAGATAAAGTGAAAGTGAAAGTAAAAGTGAAGTTAGAACTGAATATATAGGTGGTTAAAAGGGTAAAATGGTAAAATTTTGATTAAAATTTGCCTGTGATTATACAAAACAAGGGGAGCATGCAATTTTTCGTGGTCAGCAACCTTCCACCACTTCTTGATTTTTCCTTCGTTTGTTTTTTCTTCCAATCTTTCCAATTTCACTTCTTAATTCTTTTGTAATCCTTTTCGCCTCCCTTTTCATGCTTGAACAATCATCCAAATTATTCCGAAATCCTATTCCTTTCTTGATTTTATTTGAAAACAAAAATAAACCTAACTACATAATTAAAATGTTCTAAGAAAAACAATAAAAAAAAGTAATGTAATTTTTTCCCTATAGGTTGCCTCCCATGTAATGCTTCTTTTAACGTCAGTAGCTCGACGCTCCTTTAAGCTCACGATGGTTCAAATCCAAGTCGCAATGTTAGCATATTCATTGATCACAAAGTTTGTACTTGAGCTACCATGCTACAGGTCCCACTTTCCTTACAATTCTCCTTTCCTCGCCTTTTTCTTTGCGACCGTTTCTTCCTGAAAGCATTCCCAGGATTCTCAATATCTTCCCATTCTCCTCGAGGTTTGGGTTCCTTGATATCCTCTAGAGGTGAAGGAGAATCGTACTCTCTTCTAGCCACCTTAAAGGTCAATTTCTCCTTTCCTATTCACAGAGTTAATTCGCCCCATCGACATCAATGATTAAACGTGCAATGGCCAAGAATGGTCATCCAAGAACTATCGAGTGTTCCCATCTTTGCTAATGTCCAGTATGTAAAAAATTTTTGGAAATATATATTTATCAACTTTTACTGGCACATCCTTTATAATCCCCATCGGTTTATGCATTATTCTGTCGGCCGTCTTTAGCAAAAACTTGGTGGGTACTAAATCTAGTGGCCTCAACTTCAGAATAAAAGTGTAGGGCATTATGTTTATACTCGCACCTAAATCCATAAATGCCCTATCTATAATGATTCTATTGATGCTACAGGGGATGAAAAAGTCCCATGGGTCCTCCTTCTTTTGCGCAATGTTGGGGTCTTTTTCTGATGCTCGCTCCTTAACCTTCTTTTTGACAAATTCCTTTATTCTGAGCTCTAGTTGGATTTATTTCGTCACTTCCTCGACCTTGTTAGATCCAAGCTCCTGTAATTGCCTCGTTGTCCTCTTTGAATATAACTCCTATTATTGCACAATAGGGAATAGAAATACACATCGAGTTACCTTAAGTGACTCGATCCCTGGCTCACTTAGAAAGTCTTCTTTATTTGCTTGACTTTCTCCTTCATCTTCTCCTCCCTTTACTTTCTTAGGTTCCTCATCCTGAGTAAATATTGCTTTTACGAGTTGGCCTACTTGGACTTCTAGATTATGTATGGATGAGGCATAGTTCTTTGTGACTTGCTCGAATTTGCTCTGGAGCCTCCTATATGCTTCCTCCATGCCTCCAATCTTATCTAAAATCTTGTCTAACTTTGATTCCATCAAGCTCATTTATCTTGTTGGAAACTCAATTGTTCTTGAAGCCTGAACTATCCTCCATTGTTGTTTGACCAGGAGAAGTTAGGGTGATTCTTCCACCCAGGGTTATGGGTATTGAGGTAAGGATTATTACCCCCTCCTCGTCCATATTGTGCCCCCATATAATTCACTTGCTCCTGATTATCCTCCTTCATCAAATAACACTCCACGATATCATGGTCTATCTGGCCACAGAGCTCACACTTCAACTGTGCGGCCTTTACCTGAGCTAAGGATGATGCCTTTATGTTGTTTAGTTGTCGTTTTAGGCTGTCGATCTTCGCTTGTATCTCTGTCATCTCTGTCATCTAGTAGATTCTTTAACTTAGGCTTTGTTTTATGGAATTTTTATATAGAAATTTGGGGAGATGTTTTTCTAATCTTCCTTTGCAATGCTTGAATTTGTGTGTATGATTTATCTAGCTTTGGACTTTTGCGTATTTTCTTAAGTTTAGGGACAGAAAAGGGCTACCTTTTTCTAATGCTAGATTTCTTAGCCTTTTGTTGTCTACTAGTTTCTATGATAAGTCTCTAAAAGACATTTTTAGTATTTGTTGTCTATGAAGTCCCAATTTATAAACCAATTGAACCATTTTGGAGACTTCTCAGAAAGACCTTATTAGTTAAATTTTTTTAAAACTGTCAATTCCTCCTATCGACCTATCTATGAAAAGTTTTTCTTAGTTTATGTCAACCTAAAGTCTTTATTATTGGTATTGACAAAGCTTTGAAACCTAACCATCTCTAGGAATTCCTCCTGCTATACATTTCTTGGATTATCCAGTGGAAGTGCCCTTCGAAGCAGGTGTTATTAATGACAATTTTCTTTGGAAATTTTTTTATCATTATTGCATTTGAAATACAAGATTATTATTGTGTAACTGATACCTTTGGGGCTTTAAAAGCTTTATAACTTAGTTGCCCAACCTGATTTGGTACTCCTCAAAGGTATTTCGACTCTACTCGTACATTCTTAATTTCAAAGAATTACTCTAATCTTTATTTATTTATAGATTTTGGAATCTTAGTTATTGAAAAAGAAGAAAGTTATCCTTCTTCTTATAAAAAGATTGCTCCTAATACTCATTATAAAACAAAATTCAAAGAGAAGTTGCTAGCAACCTTTAGTTCCAAAAATTTAAACTTCAACTCCAAGAGTTTTCGTGAGGAAGTCACTCACTCCTCATCTAAGTTGCTCAAAGAATATGAAATCACTAATCCTTCTACTAAATACACTTTGCCCTTTAAAGGAACTCTACTCTTGAGAATGTTGTTGAAGAAACTAGTGAGGGTATGACACATCCTTTTATTACTTTTAACTTTATTACTGTTATAAATTATCATTGATCTTTCTTTCTTTGTAGATGACACAATATTGGACCTCTCTACTCCTTCTTTCCCTATAGAACTAGATTCTGGAAGGATAAAGATTTCTCTTAAATCGAAAGCTAATGAAGTTCTTCACCAGAGGCGAGATGATAATTCCTTAATTGTGTACGCTAACCTACTAATTTGTTAATAAATTATTTTAAAACTCATAGAAAAAGGATGTTTGGTCTACAGTGACAACCTCAAAAAAAGTATTTGACTTAAGCTTTTTAAATATTTCCTCTGACCTTCCTTCTAGTGTTGTTCTAAGGATTAATACTAAAGAACTATTAAAGGAGTAATAAAACTGACATGCAATAAGAGTTACGATTTCTAACTAAAATTTAACATAGTTCCTTTTTTAGTATAATGTTGTAGTTTGGATTTACAACTCAATCCTACACTATTGGGGTTTCTAAGAAATGTTTTAAAATTCTTTGCTTCTTTTGAAAAATCTTTCCACAACTAAGTCCTATACTCGAAAAATTTGAGTCTCTTATATCAATAAAGGATGGACTATGATGAGGAAAAGATCAAAGGAAAGAATATTCTAATCAAAATCCAAAAGCTAAAAAATGATTTTAATTGTTTAGAAAATAGAGCTATTGAGTATGAACTAGTGATTAAGTTAATTAGAAGAAAGAAAGAAGTTGTCAAACAAACTCAAATAGGAATTCCACAAAGTTAAATAGACAACTATTAAGTTAGGGAAATCACTAGTTCTACAAAAGGATGAAGTTAGCATTTGCAAGCAATAGGTGTAGTAAACTAAGGAGAAACAAGTGTCATGCATCAACCAATGGAGAAAAATTCAATCTTTTAATTTATAACAATTGTAAACCTCTCTATTTTTGTTAAATTTTGTTATTTTGGATGGGCTTTGAATTTTTTGATTTCTGCATGGTAATTTAAAGTTATTTATTTCAAGAATTAATTATCATTCATCATTCTTCATACTTTTCAAAAAGGGTTGGCATATAAGGTTCTAAATACTTTCCATTAATAAGACACATATAAGGTTTACTTTCCAAACTAGATAATCAATAGGCTTTTCACTTAAATCCTTATAAATTCTAAATGGTTCTTCCCAATTTAGCAACCATTTACCCCATTCTCTATCTTATGTCCTAAAAGGTAAGATCAACTTCTACAATGGTTCCCCTTTATGGAATTCTCATCTACGAATTATTTTATCATAAGATTTTGCTACTTTTCCTTTCTGAATAATCATACTTTTTAAAGCCTGAAATCACATTTCATATGAATCCTCCTATTTTATTACCATTGCATTGAATACTCGAAAGTTCCTAAAGTGTTATATTTAGCTACTTTAAAGGATGAAACTGCCACTTCTATAGGAAAAACAACATCAAGTCCATATGTTAAGGCAAATGGGCTAACCACTATGGCAGTATGCTTAGAATTATGATAAGCCTATAAGGTTTCAAATAGGATTTTGTGCCATTTTCTTAGATTATCTTCCAACATTTTCTCCAGAATTTCAATAATTATATTATTAGATGCTTCAACTTAACCATTACCCTGAGCTTAATATGAGGTTGTATCTAATAATTTTATCCCATAATCCTTAGTAATCTTTTTAACTTCCTAACCTGTAAACATAGTCCCTAATCTCTGGTAATTGATTGAGGGATTCCAAAATAATGAACAATTTCTTTAATGAAGTTGACTTCATATGTTTGATTAAATTTCTTTAAGGATTGTGCCACCATACATTTAGTAAAGTAATTTGTACCCAAGAAAAAAAACTATATCCTTTTGAGGATGGTGGATATATCTTCAGAATGAGGTTAATGGCCCGCCCTTTTAAAGGTTACAATTTAATTATATAATGCAAATCGGATGTAGGAATTATTTGACTTCTTCCATACTTCTGACACTATTATATCCTTTAGCTTATGATATAAAATCTTTCAAGATGGTTGGTCAATAATACCTATGGTGAAGTATAAGCCATCTTATTTCTATTCCAGATTGATGCACTCCACATACCCCTTCATGAACTTACCACATTACTGTTAATGCTTCTGGCATGCCAAGACATCTCAAAAAAAATTTGTCACCTCCTTGAAGAAATATAATTCATTCAATCAACATAAAACTAAGTGATTGCTGCTTAAGTTTAAATGAAATTTTCCTACTAGCATTTTCCAAAAAGTCTTTAATTTCTAGCCTCCAATCATGATCAAATTCTTTATTAATATTTAAGACTTATAATGAAATTCCTCTCTTATAAATGGATGGATAAGTACTTCAATTTACCTCAATTCACTTAGATATCTGTGAAAGTTTGTTTGCTTCTCGATTCTTGCTTCCAAGATATATTGAAATTTTACATCATCAAGAAATTTCAGTAATTAGATAGCGACAATGTAATAAGATGATAACGCTATGCTTATGCACTTATATTCCTTTGTCACTTGTCGTAATACCATTGTGAATCTCCTTTGATTAGAATTTCTCTAGCTTCAAGACCAACAAGAAGTTCTTGTCTAATCAATAAGCTTTCATCTTCTACATGATTATTGATACATGGGAAATCCGTTTTGAGAGAGAGTTAGTGTTTTGGTTCTATTTGGCACAATCATAACAATTCCAACACTAATATACTTCTCCATACTAGACCCATCAAATTCCAACTTCCATAATTTCTTATATCAAATTCTTTATTAATATTTAAGACTTATAATGAAATTACTCTCTTATAAATGGATGGATAAGAACTTTGATTTACCTTAATTCACTTATATATCTATGAAAGTTCGTTTGCTTCCCAATTCTTGATTCCAAGATATATTGAAATTTTACATTATCAAGAAATTTCAGTAATTTGATAGCGACCATATAATAAGGTGATAACACCATGCTTATGCACTTATATTCCTTTGTCACTTGTCATAACACCATTGTGAATCTCCTTTGATTAGAATTTCTCTAGCTCCATGACCAACGAGAAGTTCTAGTCTATTCAACAAGCTTTCATCTTCTACTTGATTATTGATACATAGGAAATCCATTTTGAGAGAGAGTTAGTTTTTTAGTTCTATTAGGCATAATCATAACAATTCCAACACTAATAGACTTCTCTCTGCTAAACCAATCAAATTTCAACTTCCATAATTTCTTCTAGTAGTTAAGAATCAAGTGTCCCTTGTCCTCTTATATTTTAATTAAAAGATGGCTTACTAAAAATTCAAGTAATGCTTAACCTTTTACAGACTTCTGTAGGTAATAAACCAAATTAGAGTTTACAAGAGTCAAAAGCCACTTTCTAAAATTTCCTTAAAGAATCTATTTGTTCAACATGTATTTCATTAAATTAGTTTTAGAAACTACTTAGACTCTATTTTTCAATAAATAATACCTTAACTTTGAAGAAGCAAAATACAATGCTAGATATAACTTTAAAATGGGTAAGTATTTCTTTTATATTGGGGTAAGAATTGTGCTTAGATAATAAATAGCTTGTTTATGACTAGCTTCATTATTCTAGACCAACAGGCATCCAATGAATTCTTCTACTGTAGAGATACAAAACTTCATTAGAATTCCTTTTTTTGGGGGCACTAACATTGGTGGTTTTGTTAAATATTCCTTAATAGTATTGAAAGGCACTTAGTATCTCTTCTCCCAGTGAAATTCCTCTAAATTATTTAACTTCCACAAATCCAATAATTCATTTTTTTCCATATTAGCAATGAATTTTTTTATGTAGTTTACTTGGCCTAAAAATCTCTAAAGTTCCCTTCATTCTGAGTTACTTATACTTCAAAAATGGCTTTTGTTTCATTATCCAATTCAATTCCTTTGTTATGAACCAAAAATCCTAAGAAGTTCCCTACTCTTACTCTAAAAGGAGACTCAACCTGAACATCTCAATATAATTCCATAGAAAATAATAATTCTTTCAAGAGTTGGACAAGTTACAATTTTGTTTTTATTAATAAAGATTTTATGAAATTCCCCCAAATCACTTAAAGCTAAAATATAAAAGAATTAATCGGAAGTTAGATATTGGAGCTAAAAGTGGAAGTTGAGAGAATGATGGAAGATAGTTAAAAAACACCATGGCAAAGTGGGATGGAAGTTAGATAGTTATAGGAGGTCAAATTCCAAAATGTGGGAGTTAAGCAGATAGTGGCATATAGTTAGCTAAAATGTAAGAAGTGAGTGGTTACAACAAAAAATTGCTTAAGGATGAGAGGACTATAAATTCACTAACATCATGAGGACAATAAAGATATAGCGCAATCTCCAAAACAACACAATATCACAAAAATCACTCTTCAGAGAGATCAACCAACCTATTTCAAACACATTTTATTAATTTATAGCTTTCTTTACTTTGTGAATTCATATGTGTCATATCGAATTCTTTTTTATAGTTTATGATTTCATTTTGTAACAAACTTACTTTTTATAATTCCAATTTCATGTTATTAAATTTAGGCATTTTGGTAGCTTAGAAATCTACTCTCCAAGTTTTTTGCAATCCACTTATATCATCAATAGAAGTTAGGAACAAATTCTAAGAGAATTCCTCCTTAACACACCCACATTCTAAATCTACATCAAACAATTTGGCACACCTAGTGGGACCATGATTCTATTAACACAAAATGGAAAAGAAATTGTTTTGCCTCCAGTCCTAGAGGAAGAAGTCCCTACAGCTGTAGGGAAGGAAGACTTTATATCATATATGGTAGAAAATCTTAGGATGGTGGTCTTGCCTTCTTCTAAGTTCCCTATAAGTGAGACCCAAAATCGTTATAATAAAATGAAGTTGTTTACACAAATTAAGTGCTTAAGTTAATTTTAAATGTGACCTCTATGGCCGATGCCAATAAAGTCTTGACAGAGAAAGTTGAAAATTTGTTTACCACTTTAATACAATTTGCTAGAATTTGCCAGTTTTAGCAAAGCAAATTTTTGAAGTATTGCAGGGGCATCATGCTACTAAAGTAATGAAAAAGAAAGTTTTTAAAGGACTACGGGGGCATCATGCTGCTAAAGTAATGAAAGTTGAAGAATACAATTGCCTTTCAGTCACTCCCTCTATGGAATACAACTGTAGATATTCCTATATTGCCTCCTTGCATTAATCTTAGTAACGACCGACACGTAGTTAGACTTTAAATTCGAAGTAGATAAGGGTTTGATGGGAAGATTGAACCTAATGGACCATAATATGATCTAGGAAGTAACATCACAACTATAAACCAAAATCCCATTATTCACCCATAACAAATGAGATTACAAGTTGATAAGGAAGGTGTTAGAGAAGTAGTCCATGGATTGTATGGGTTTGGTTTAAGATAACTTGGTCACTTAAATTCCACAAGCTTGATCCATATTAGATATATCATGAGAATCTTTATTCTTGTGGATACAAAATTCTCAAATTCAAGTTTTTTAGCAAAAATCATCAATTTACTATTGAACATATCACTAGATTCACTATAGAATATGGGGAATAAGCAAATTACAAAAACTTCAACTACTTTAAGCTTAGGTTGTTCCTGAATTCTTTAATAGGGATAGCTTTTTCATGGTATGATTTGTTACCTAAGAATTCTATTTTTTACTGGGTTAAGATGAAAAGATTGTTTTATACTTAATTTTTTAGCACTAAGCCTGAAGTTAGCATAGTAGAGTCGTCAAGAGTAACCCAGAAGGCCAATGAGAATGCTGATCTATTTTGTCACTCGTTTCAAAAAAATAAGAAGTCAATCCTAGATTACACTTCTAAAAATGGAATATGTGAAGTTAGCTTAAAGGCAGTGGACACAAAGTTGTGAAAGAAATTTCAAGGTACTGATTTGAGAAATTCTTGATTAAGATGGAATGACAGAAATAGTTTTTAAATGTCATTAATAAAATTAATTACTAATGACAAAGAACTAATATGATATGACTCAAATATAGTAGACATTAATTTCATGCTCTATGTTTCTAATTGAAACATTATATGATGAAATAATTGAATTATATGAAAAAATCATATAAGAAAAGGTTAGTCAAAATCACTTTTACGTTCTTAATATTTAGGTGGTCATAGTGAGTTACTAGATTTCAATTTTAATATATGAATATAAATTATTTAATTTGATAATTAAGGATAAATTGAAGAAATTTAATTTATAACCACTTTTTAATATATTTAAGAACCTAATAGTCACACATAAGGAACGGTAAAAGAGAGAAAAGATAATTTGATCAATTTGGACTTGATTGTAAATTTAAGAAACTTTAGAGATTAAATACATAATATTGAATACATAAGAATTAATATAAGAAATTATATCTTATTTGGGCTTAGTTGATATTTAATTAACGCTAATAAAATTATAATTATGATTATATTTAAATTAAATAACTAAAACATTAAAATCTTATTATAAATAAGCGTATGCTTTAAGGAGTTGGTGCTTCTTTCTTACCCTCTTTATATCATTTACAGAGTTCTCTCAATTAGTTTGTATAAATCGCATTAGAGATTGAATAAATATGTGACTATAGTGGTTTTAATAAACTAATTTAAAAATTGAAAAAAAAAATACATAATAAGTTATAATATACATTTATATTGTGTTATGTTCATGTGTTAGTTTGTAATTTAAATGATCTTAATTTTTGAGAAATCAAAACAAAAAGTTTAGTATTTTATTTTATTGCATGCGAGATTGAATCTTGTAACAATTTCTTGACAAATTATAATCAGGATATTATTAAGTTAATTAAGTATCAATAAGAAAATCATTTTTTAGTTTTTAAAATCGCGCTTATCGATAAAATAGAGGTGAAGTTATTCCCAAGGAAGTTGTGGAAACAATAAAATAAAATTTATTCAACCGAAAGACAAGTAAAAGACAAATGCAAAGAGAACAGCAAGTGAGATACAGATGGAAAGAAAAAGACGCAAACAAAATGACATATAACGTGCGAGAAT
>JANQBM010748232.1:0-14681 GCA_025594535.1 Erythroxylum domingense | reverse complement strand
ATCTTAAAAAAAAATTCTATCCCCAAAACTTTATAATTAAAACCTAATCACAACAAAATAATAAAATTAATCCCAAATATATTGAAGAAGAAATCGGGGTCCAACAAAACGAGTATCGTTAACCTTGTTTTAAAACATTTGGTTCATTCATTTTCAAAACTTACACTGTTTCCGTCAAACAAATATTTACAAAGCTTTATACAAGTTCTAACAAAACTACAAAATAACAAAAACTATAGCACTTCTGGTGTCAGCTGACAGACCTCTGAGTCATTATTCTATCCAACTGAATCCTTACGTCCTGACTAAAAACTTAGGTCTCTTGTCTCGTATCTGAAAAGACACAGTGCAATTTTTGATGAGTTTTGCGAACTTAATGAGTGAACCATCATTGATGAATTCACTGGATCACATAAACACATCCCATATCTCACAGTTATTCAATCAGAACAGATAAGTATTTGTTTAGAAACTCACATAACATGGCATAAGATAAGGTTATTCATTACAGCTTTGTATATCGTTCAAGAACTGCATTCGTATTTGCATGCTACATGTATGAGACTCGTATTCGTTCTTATTGTTGTGACTGAGTGCCTTTCACATACTTATACAAATTTTTGGCCCATAGGGCTCAATCGGAACAAATTCACGGAGCATAACTCTACGTGCAGAACACATATATTACGAAGCAAAGCTTTATGTGCAGAACACATATATCACGGAGCAAAGCTCTACATGGAAGCGCTTCAAACTGGAATCTCAAGTCACAACGCCTTTATCTGAGCATGCATTTTATGAAATGCATTAACTATTGAATATGTCATAGACCACAATCTTATACAAATGCTCAGATGAAGTTTTCACAGTCATCGGACCTAAGTCTGACATTCAACTATTATTGAGAAACAACATCATTTGAAATTCATAACAAATCAGGGCACTTCCAATACATGATCACATTACAAACTCCTCGGACCTCAGGTCCGGAATCCAGAAACAGCACACAAACAGTTCAATAATATTGAAAGTTTAACAAATCAAAGTGCATTCAAATCAAACCAATCCTAGGAAAACATCTAGGTTGACTCACAGTACGCTCCCAGAAGCTATTGCCTGGATGGTCCGGCAATGTCCAACTGGCATCCATTGTGCTCCTCTAAAACATACAGAACAAATTCACAAATATCACATTTTATACAAATGTACCAAGCATATCAATGTATAGAAAGTATGCAAGATGCATGTTCAATAGCAATTCCAGGTATCCTTACATCAATTTCTTCACAACTTCTCTCTCATATCAAAACTCATCTAAGTATAATTATACTTAGGTTTATGCCTCACTAAAACCATTAACATCACGATTCATTTCTCAATGGCCTCTTTCCACGACACTCTTTCGGGTATATTATTCACGTGAACTTAGTGGGTGCAATGGACATAAGTTGGTTTACAGAAGATGTATCTTTACAGACGATACATCCTTACAGAAGAAGATGATTTACAGAAGAAGATGACGTCATCACAGAAGAAGCTGACGTCATCATAGAAGAAGTTGATTTGTAGAAGAAGATGTTTTACCATTAATATAACTTTTCCTGCAGATATTAGAATTAATTGTTCTTTATATGGTTCGAAAGAGGACTTCAAGATATACAAATGTTATGAAGGTTTTAAAGGCCAATTCTATCTTCTGAGGGGTCAAAAATAAGACAGAAGATATACGATAAACAGTAACCTAGAAGAAGTTTCGGTCACTTGGGCAGAAAGTAGACGAATGCAAGAAGCAAAAGAAGCAATTTGCAGACGATTGTAAAAGCAGATGAATGCAATCAGCAGAAGAAACAATAAACAGAGGAAGCAATGCAGAAGAAGATGACGTCATCACAGACGAAGCAAAAGACAGACGAAATAAAAAATAGACAAAGATGACGTCATCACAGACGAAGCTGACGTCATCACAGACGAAGCAAAAGACAGACAAAACAAAACATAGACGAAGACAACGTCATCACAGACGATACGTCTTTACAGAAGATAGATGATGTAAAATACAGACGAAACAGAAGCAGAAGAAGCAGAGCCTATCACCTTTCATATCTAACTCTCCACACAAGTCCTATACAATATTTTCATTGCTATTTTACCTCCAAGCATGAAAACATCATCTATACTACTCTTCTTTTTAGCTTAAGAACACCGAACAACTCAAAAATCCAAAATTCACATAAACACCAAATTCACAGGCTACTATTCAAGCTTGCATGTTATTTCTGCATTTTCGTTCATCTTCTACATTTGCTGTTCAATTTACCCAACATCCAGAAATCTCATATCTAACTATTATCTTGATACACTCACGACTTGAATCCTCACCCAAGTCATTCTCTACACTGTAAACCTTTTCATGCATACATATATGTATATATTTCCAACATGTACATATTTATTTACACAGTGGAAACAACATTAGAATCACTTACTTGATTTAACAAGTACTCTAGCACTGAAATGGAGGTCAACACCACAAAAGTATACTAAGTTGCTATTCGGTGATGAAGATTAGGGAAGAGAACTACAATGTGGAGTGTTTCAGTGGAGAACAAAAACTATAGTGGATTCTTCCAACTTAAACATAATAATACGTGGGTTCATTGCATATCCCTCACGTGTTCTATGTGTCTCCACCGATTCACCATTTGTCATAATCGCAATTATCCATTTGTAAACTAATTTACCCAGAAATGTCAATGAATGCATGTACAATCATATGAATGTGCAAAACAATATGTATGTCACAAGTAACTTATGTCTAAAGTGCATTTTCCTTAAGTCATATAAACTTCTCATAATTTATTGTTCTAGCCTTAACATAGATAACGGGATGTTACAATTCTCCCCTACTAACAAAAATTTCGTCCTCGAAATTCTTACCTAAATGGGTAAATAGGTAGGGGTACTGAGTTCTCATGTGTTCCTTCATTTCCCATGTGGCTTTCTCACTCGAATGATTCCTCCAAAGGACTTTCACCACTGGAATCACCCGGTTCCTCAGTTGCTTATTTTGATAGCCAATTATCTTCATTGGTTCTTCTACATAGCTCAGATTACTAGAGACTTCAATCTGTTGAGTTGGTATCACATGAGTTGAATCTGACCGATATCGTCTAATCATACTTACGTGAAACACATTATGTAACTGAGCCATTTCCGAAGGTAAGGCTAACTTATAAGCCAATAGTTCGATTCTTTCAATTATCTCATATGGACCAATATATCTCAGACTTAACTTACCATTATTGCCAAATCTCAGTACACCTCGCCAAGGTGATACTCTCAGAAATACTTTATCACCAATCTGATATTCCATATCTCGTCTGTGTTGATCCACATAACTTTTCTGTTTATCTTGTGCTACTTTAATTTTGCTACGGATCAATTTTCCTTATCAATGGTATCCTGAATCAACTCTGGACCTTCAATAATTCTTAAACCCTCTTCATCCCAGTATAAAGGCGAACGACACTTCCTGCCGTACAATGCCTCATATGGAGCCATACCGATACTACTGCGATACTGATTATTGTAAGTAAATTCAATCAAAGCTATATAGTTATCCCATGTTTCCTGAAACTCCAAAACACAAGCTCTGAGCATATCCTTGACAGTCTTGATCGTTCTCTCACTTTGACCATTTGTCTGCGGATGAAAGGCTGTGCTGAAATTCAGTTTGGTACCCAGAGCTGTCTGCAAAATACCCCAAAATCTCGAGGTAAATCTAGGATCCCTATCCGAAACTATGGACACTGGAACCCCAAGTAACCTCACAACCTCATTCACATATCGCTGAGCTAACTGATCTAGTGAAAGATTTTCTCTCAAGAAATGAGCCAATTTGGTTAGTCTATCCACAATGACCCAAATGGCATCATGTTGCCTTGGAGTCCTCGACAAACTCATAATGAAATCCATCGTGATTTGTTCTCATTTTCATTCCGGAATAGGTAACGAATATAATTTTCCAGCTGGAGCCTGATGCTCAGCTTTCACCTATTGACAAGTTATACACGTAGAAACAAATTCTGCTACTTGCTTTTTCATGCCAGGCCACCAGTAATATTGTTTCAACGTGTTATATATCTTGGTAGTACCAGGATGCATAGCATAAGCTGCTAAATGTGCTTCTTCTAAAATCTCTTTCCTCAAATTATCAATGTTGGGCACACAAAGTCTTTGTTTTAACCTCACAATATTATCTCTCACTTCAAACTCAGAATCTGGATTCACTTTCAACTTCTCAATTAGCTTCACTAAAATTGAATCCCTACTCTGAGCCTCTTTGATCCTTTCAAGCAACACAGGTCTCAACTTCAATGTAGCTATCAATGTATTATCTTACTCCACATTTAATTCAACATTCAGTGCTCTCAACTGAATTAAGCTAGGTAACTTCGATAACTGTACTTGAGCCTTATTGTTATTAGACTTTTGACTTAATGCATCAGCCACCACATTTGCTTTGCCAGGATGATACTTAATTGTACAATCATAATCTTTCAACAATTCTATCCATCTCCTCTGCCTCATATTCAACTCCTTCTGGCTCAACAAATACTTCAAACTCTTGTAATCAGTGAACACCTGAAAAGTTTCTCCATATAAATAATGTCTCCAAATTTTTAAGGCAAATACTACTGCAGCAAGTTCTAAATCATGAAATGGATAATTAAGTTCATGAGATCTCAATTGTCTCGATGCATATGCTATTACTTTACCATGCTGTATCAGAATACAACCTAAACCCTGATGTGATGCATCACTATACACAACATAACCTCCAGAACCTGACGAGATAGCTAACACAGGTGCTGAAGTTAACCAATGTTTTAACTCCTCAAAACTCCTTTGACAGTTATTACTCCATCTAAAAGGCACATTTTTTTCTTAGAAGTTTTTTCAAAGGGGCTGAAATCAATGAAAACCCCTCGACAAACCTTCTGTAATACCCAGTTAGACCAAGGAAACTTCAGATCTCAAACATATTCTTCGGAGTCTCCCATTTCATTACAGCTTCTATTTTCTTTGGGTCTACCTCAATGCCCCATCCAGACATGATGTGACCCAAAAATATGACTTCATCAAGCCAAAATTCACATTTACTGAACTTGGCATATAACTGTTTCTTTCTCATTGTCTAAAGAACCAATCTCAGATGCTCTATATGATCTTCTCTACACTTTGAGTACACCAATATGTCATCAATAAAGACAATTACAAATTGATCTAAATAAGGTTGAAATACCTTATTCATCAATGTCATAAAAGCTACTGGAGCATTAGTCAGTCCAAATGGCATTACCAAAAACTCGAAGTGCCCATATCTGGTCCTAAATGCACTCTTTAGAACATCCATCTCAACTATTTTCAGCTGGTAATATCCTGATCTCAAGTCTAACTTTGTGAACACCTGAGCTCTTTGTAACTGATCAAATAAATCATCAATCCTCGGCAATGGATATTTATTTTTAACCATTATCTAATTCAATTGCCGGTAATCAATACACAATCTCATAGTGCCATCCTTTTTCTTTACAAACAATACTGGAGCTCCCCAAGGTGACACACTAGGCCTGATGAAATCCTTATCTAACAACTCCTGCAACTGAGTTTTCAGTTCCTTCAGTTCAACTCGCGTCATCCTATATGGAGGAATTGATATAGGAGCAGCACCCGAGACAATATCAATAGTGAACTCCGTCTCCCTATCTGGAGGTAATCCCGGTAGGTCAGCCGAAAATACATCTAAAAATTTCCTAACAACTGGAATGTCCTAAATGGTTTGTGTATGCCGAGTATCCACCACGTGAGCCAAATAAGCCTCACATCCACTTTGGATCAATTTCAAATTACTTAGGAATGAAATTAATCGTGCTGACACTGCCTAACTAACTCCTCGAAACATCACTCTCGGCTGAGTAGGGGATTCAAGTATTACCTCCTTAGTATAACAATTCATTATTACCCTATGAGCAATGAGCCAGTCCATGCCTAAGATGAAGTCTATCTCTTTCAATTGCAATATAATCAAATCAGCTTCTAATTCTGCCTGATCAATCCTAATTATACACTTTTTACATATCTCACCAATCACTGTTGTGCTACCTACAGAAGTACTCACTACTAAACCACATTTCAGTATCTCACGTTAACAATGCAATTTAGATGCCAGATGCGGGTAATAAATGAATGTGTAGATCCTAGATCTACTAATTCATATACCTCAGAATTAAAAACATTCAACACACCTACTACCACATCTGGGGAGTCCTATGCCTCCTGTCTGGTAAAGGCGTAAACCCTAGTTTGAGATTGCGGTTGGTTGCTCCGCACCTCAGTTCTGACACTGGGCCCTGCTAATTAAGTCCTACCTCCACCTCTTCCTCTCTGTGCAGGTCTGCCAGCTCTACTTTGCTGAACTGTAGTCTCAGTCCTGGTCTTTTCTCTAGTTCCAAACTGTATTTCCAACATCTCAGGGCAATCTTTAATCTGATGCTCATATGAGCCACATCGAAAACATGCTCCCGATATTCGCCAACACTCACCGCCATGCTTTTTACCACAATGTTCATATTCAGGCAATTGGTACGATTGAATGGCAGGCATCTATCCTCTGCCTCCCCAGACTGAACAAATCTATCTCTCCCTCGAGATTCAGATTGTCTCGATCTAGACCGGAATCAAGATGATCTATTATGACTTCTAAAACTTCTGCCAGAATCAGCCTGAGACTCGTCCTGCCTCTTACCTCTAACCTCCTGTTTATTTCCTGCCTGACTATCTTTCAACAATTGCTCAATTCTAATCGAGGTTGCTCGGAGTTCTGTAAAATTGTTCAAGTTAGAAATGTTTAGTCTTGTTCTTATCTCCATGTTCAAGCCATCCTCAAATCGTCTATATTTTTCTTCTTCAGTTAGGATCAATATAGTCGCATACCCCATTAGCTCATTGAATTTTATCTCATACTCAGCCACTGTGAGTTAGCCTTGTTTCCGGTCTAAAAATTCTTTCATCTTCCGATCCATGTAAATCTTCGCATGTAATTCTCACGGAACATTCTTAGGAAATCCTCCTAGGTCAAACTACAAGGTCTAGTGGTACTTCCCAGAACGGTTTTCCACCACTGATATGCGGGACCTTGTAGGAGTGAGACGACATAGTCGAATTTCTCATCTGTTTCACAGTCCATCTGGTTGAACACTCTTTCAGTTCACTCAAGCCATCCTTCTGCTTCAGCAAGGTCTGTACTTCCGTAGAAGTCTATAGCTCCCTGCTTTCTCAGTTTATCATATCTTCTTTCTCGCCTCGCGAGACTTCTCGAAGGCATCTGAGCAAACTCAGGTACAGGAGACTCTAAATTGGCTCCTACAGACTCAGAGTCAGCTGACTCTACAGTATGATCTCCTATGGAAGGTAACCTATAACAATAAAAAAGGTGTGATCACTATCGGAATATCTCACTACTTAGCATATCTCAACTCATATTCGACCCTAAAGATGCCAAACCATGCTCTGATACCAAAAATGCAACATCCCACTACCATAGGGTACGTTCCTAAAATTTTAGGAACATAACCGACGATAATATTATGTTGGTGCAATAACAAATCCGACTTATACATGGCATCATCTAACAAAAACGAGTATCGTTAACCTTGTTTTAAAACATTTGGTTCATTTATTTTCAAAACTTACACTGTTTCTATCAAACAAATATTTACAAAACTTTATACAGGTTCTAACAAAACTACAAAATAACAAAAACTATAGCACTTCTGGTGTCAGCTGACAGACCTTTGAGCCATTACTCTATCCAACAGAATCCTTACGTCCTGACTAAAAACTTAGGTCTCCTGTCTCGTACCTGAAAAGTCACAGTGCAATTTTTGATGAGTTTTGCCAACTCAATGAGTGAACCATCATTGATGAATTCATCGGATCACATAAACACATCCCATATCTCACAGTTATTCAATCAGAACAGATAAGTATTTGTTTAGAAACTCACATAACATGGCATAACATAAGGTTATTCATTACAACTTTGCATATCGTTCAAGAACTGCATTCGTATTTGCATGTTACATGCATGAGACTCGTATTCGTTCTTATTGTTGTGACGGAGTGCCTTTCACATACTTATATAAATTTTTGGCTCATAGGGCTCAATCGGAACAAATTCACGGAGCATAGTTCTACGTGCAGAACATATATATCACAGAGCAAAGCTCTACGTGCAGAACATATATATCAAGGAGCAAAGCTCTACGTGGAAGCACTTCAAACTAGCATCTCAAGTCACAACGCCTTTATCTAAGCATGCATTTTATGAATTGCATCAAATACTGAATATGCCATATACCACAATCTTATACAAATGCTCAAACGAAGTTTTCACAGTCATCGAACCTAAGTCTGACATTCAACTATTATTGAGAAACAACATCATTTGAAATTCATAACAAATCAGGGCACTTCCAATACATGATCACATAACAAACTCCTCGGACCTCAGGTCCGGAATCCAGAAACAGCACACAAACAGTTCAATAATATTGGAAGTTTAACAAATCAAAGTGCATTCAAATCAAATCAATCTTAGGAAAATATCTAGGTTGACTCACAGTACGCTCCCAGAAGCTATAGCTTGGATGGTCCAGCTATGTCCGACTGGCGTCTGTTGTGCTCCTCTAAAACATACAGAACACATTCACAAATATCATATTTTGTACAAAAATTACCAAGCATATCAATGTATAGAAAGTATGCACGATGCATGTTCAATAGCAATTCCAGGTATCCTTACATCAGTTTCTTCACAACTTCTCTCTCATATTAAAACTCATATAAGTATAATTATACTTAGGTTTATGCCTCACTAAAACCATTAACATCACGATTCATTTCTCATTGACCTCTTTCCACGACAGTCTTTCGAGTCTACTATTCACGTGAACTTAGTGGGTGCAATGGACATAAGTTGGTTTACAGAAGATGTATCTTTACAGACGATACATCCTTACAGAAGAAGATGATGTCATCACAGAAGAAGCTGACGTCATCATAGAAGAAGCTGATTTACAAAAGAAGATGTTTTACCATTAATATAACTTTTCCTGTAGATATCAGATTTAATTGTTCTTTATATGGTTCGAAAGAGGACTTCAAGATATACAAATGTTATGAAGATTTCAAAGACCAATTCTATCTTCTTAGGGGTCAAAAATAGTACAGAAGATATACGATAAACAGTAACCCAGAAGAAGTTTCGAGCACTTAGGCAGAAAGTAGACGAATGCAAGAAGCAATACGCAGATGATTGTAAAAGCAGATGAATGCAATCAGCAGAAGAAACAATAAGCAGAAGAAGCAATACAGAAGAAGATGACGTCATCACAGACGAAGCTGACGTCATCGCAGACGAAGCAAAAGACAGACGAAATAAAACATAGACGAAGATGACATCATCACAGATAAAGCTGACATCATCACAGACGAAGCAAAAGACATACGAAACAAAACATAGACGAAGATGACGTCATCACAGACGAAACTGACGTTATCACAGACGAAGCAAAAGACAGACGAAACAAAACATAGACGAAGATGATGTCATCACAGACGAAGCTGATGTCATCATAGATGATACATCTTTGCAGAAGATAGACGATGTAAAATACAGACGAAACAGAAAGCAGAAGAAGCAGAGCCTATCACCTTTCATATCTAACTCTCTACACAAGTCCTATAAAACATTTTCATTGCTATTTTACCTCCAAACATGAAAACATCATCTATACTACTCTTCTTTTTAGCTTAAGAACACCGAACAATTCAAAAATCCAAAATTCATATAAACACCAAAATCACAGGCTACTATTCAAGCCTGCATGTTATTTCTGCATTTTCGTTCATCTTCTGCATTTGCTTTTCAATTTACCCAACATCTAGAAATCTCATATCTAACTGTTATCTTGATACACTCACGACCTGAATCCTCACTCAAGTCATTCTCTACACTGTAAACCTTCTCATGCATACATATATGTATATATTTCCAATATGTACATATTCATTTACACAGTGAAAACAACATTAGAATCACTTACTTGATTTAACAAGTACTCTAGCACTGAAATGGAGGTCAACACCACAAAAGTATACTAAGTTGCTATTCAGTGTTGAAGATTAGGGAAGAGAATTACAATATGGAGTGTTTCAGTGGAGAACAGAAACTATATTGGATTCTTCCAACTTAAACATAATAATACGTGGGTTCATTGCATGTCCCTTACGTGTGCTATTTGTCTCCACCGATTCACCATTTGTCATAATCGCAATTAGCCATTTGTAAACTAATTTACCCGGAAATGCCAATGAATGCATGTACAATCATATGAATGTGCAAAACAATATGTATGTCACAAGTAACTTATGTCTAACGCGCATTTGCCTTAAGTCATATAAACTTCTCATAATTTATTGTTCTAGCCTTAACATAGGTAACGAGACGTTACATATTAACTATTACAGTAATTATTGCCAATAAAATGATGTAAGATCTTAAAAGCTCACAAATAGATGTTGATAAGGATGCTTATGTGATTTTGGGATGTCCATTGCTATTCTTCAAAGAGACAAGCTTAGTCTAAGTATATATATATATATATTCACTTTTGTTACTTGTTGGAAGTTAATCATCATAGTATTTTGTTTATAATATTAATTTTGTTATCTTAGGGTTATTTATTAGGACCAACTCAAAAATAGTATTCCAGAATTGCAAACGTTTGCAATTTAAATTCTTTGTCAATGTGTAAGTGCAACAGGGTGTAAAAAGAATTGAAGCACATTTGAATTTATCTATTTCAAGAAAAGGAATAAATTAGAATACAAAAGATTGAACGACTTGGTCTTTGTTTGATACAACTTAAAGCTTACAATATATTATATTATATTTAATAATGATAATAACTTAAATTAGAATACAAAAGATTGAACGACTTGGTCTTTGTTTGATACAACTTAAAGCTTTGAGAAATGTAAGTTATTATCATTATTAAATTAAATATAATATATTGTAATTCTTAATAATTTTATTTTATTTATTTACTATGACTCTTAATAGAACAAGTAATTCTATAGACCCAATTTGTCTTGACCATATCAATCTTTTAGCGAATTGAAATTTTGAGGAACCGAGTTTGATAGATGAGAATGACTTGGAAGATAATCTTTGATAGAAAAAGTATTGAATGTCAATTGGAGCAATGAATTTAAATAGTGATAATGAAGCTCCTCTCAGTGATGAGGATTTTATACCAAATAAGAATTAAGGTCAACACAATTTAAGCGGATATTCGATTGAATGAAATTCTATGTTTTCATTTTTTCTTTTCCTTTAGTTTCACTTATATTTAATGTACATGTTAAATTCTATATATTTAACTTCTGGTTAGTTATTTGCTTAGCACGAACCCTTGTTGTAATACTTAGAGAGTCAAAGATTTTTATTATTCTTTTTATTAGATTTTTAATGTAATTATTATTTATTATATGATAAAATTGTCACATTTTAAGTACTTTATATTATCCTTAACTATATATTTGTATGTTGATTAAAAGATTTTTTTCAAATTAACTGTGGTTATTGTTTATATGTGAAATATTTGAAAAGTAATATTAATAGAAATAAATAGATTGTTATTTCAAAATTTTATTGTTATGATTTTTTAAGAAAGGTTGACATAAAATTATAAATTATAAAATAAAATATATTAATTTACTATTTTATAATTTTAAAAATTTACAGACTTTTATAATTTTTAAAAATAATGAAAATGTACCTGTACTCATATAGTATCGTACTAAAACTAAATCCGACATCAATACTCGTATAGTATTCATAACAGGAGTCTCTTATTATAATGAACGACTTTGTTATCTCACAAAAACCTTGTTTTCAGACATTAAGTTCCAGAGGTTTAAATTTTTGTGTGTCAAAGTTTTATTCTTACTTTTTCAAAAGCTAATAATTTAACGATTTTTAAACTATTTAAATTTAATTTTAAACTAACAAATTCTTAAAAATTTTTCAATTAAATGTGAAGTTAATATTAATATAATATTTATAATTTTTTTATTTAAAATAAATTATAAGTAGTTCAATCAATTCTAATTTTGAATTAATTTTATCTTAAAAATTTCAACCTTCTCTTAGTTTATGCTCTTCCTCGCATCTACCTCATCAAATATCATTACCGAACTCTTCTTAAAATAAAAGATAAGAAAAACTCCAAATTTGCTCCCAAAGATGTCAACATGTCAATTGCAATGTACCTAAATTCCCTCCCAAATGATATTGTTGTGTTTAAAGTCACTAGATCCTTTTGTAGTTCACCAAATCGAATGTAGCGGCAAACTCGGATGCAGAACAAACAATCCGACGGCGTTCAAACTTGACACGCACGAGCAGATGCAGACACAAACAAGTAGAATATTTGGAGGCGGTGACTGTGAGGGAGAGTTGAGTTGGAGTCGGGAGAAGACCGAAAAATTTAAATAAGGGTTAATCAAATTTTATTAGAGTTTATTAAAGTTAATTTAAAATTAAGATTAATTATTTTATGATATTCATAATAAACATTTTAAAAATTAATGCGATAATTAAATTAAAAATAAATTTATTGCATTAATTAACGTGATATTTATTTGATAAATTTTTAGTTCCTTTAATTTAAAAATAAATTTGACTATAATTATACTTGTCAACAAATAAGTATAATGGTTTAACTAATTTCTATTCTTGTCTGGCTCATAAGCTTGAGAAGGGGCTTTAACATCCGAACAAATCCTCTATTTGGATATAATATTTTTAACTTCCCGTAGGGATTGTGGTGATGTCGGCTGAAATCAGACACCTAAATCATTCAGTCTGGGCAAAGCAAGAAAAACTGTAAAATCAGTACAATCCATGGTTATCTGTAGTTTAGTAGCTTCTTGATCAACGCTGACGATTCAAAAGCCTAAAAAGCTCACATCGATCTTTCTAATATGGTTTGGGCTTTAAGAATATGGACCCAAATCGATTTTGAGCTCAGTCATAGGTCCAAAATTGGAACAAGAAATGCTTCTGACTCTATGATTGTCTAAGCTCTGCTTTTTGTATTTATATTTCTAATTTGTGTTTTAAAATTTAATAAAAATCCTGTTTATTTCAATTTTTAATTTTAGTTTCTTCCCGTTTTTTAAATTTATAAAAACGACATAGTGATTTTTGTTTTCAATTTATTTATGTTTATAATATGATTTATTATTAACTAAATATATATTATTTAATTATTTAAAATATTAATTATTAATAATAATTATAAATAATTTAATTTAATAAATTAAAATTATAAATATTTATTTTATTTTATGTTAATTTTGTAATTAAATTAAATTAATAATTATCAACTAAATGTAGTTAAATTTAAAATATATAAATTTTTAAATAAATTTTGATTTAATAATTAAGATAGACATTAATTTACAAATAAATTTTAATTTTAAATTAATTATTTTAATAAAATAAAATAAATTTTATTGATAATTTATTAATTAATATTATATAAAAGATTAAAATAAATTTAATTAATTAAAAATAATTTATCTTTAAGTTTTATATAATATATAATTATCATCAGTAATAAAAATATAATCCATCAATATTAAAAACTAAATATGTTTTTATTTTTATTTAAAAGAAAAACAAAAATTAAAAACATAAAATGAAAACTAAAAACTACAACAAAAGTCAGAATTGGAACTAAACAACCGCTATGTTGTTTGATACCATCATATCCATGATCGTTCATAAATTTTTGGATGACATATTAACCGAAAATTAAGCTTTTAAAATTTCAATTAAAATATCAACTTTTATAATTTTAATAATTCAATTGAAAACGTTAATTTTATTAATTTTACCAAGTGGATCATTTTTATCTATCACATATAAGCTTTCACATGACTAATTAAACATCCACGTAGACTAAAATACTCAATTCGTAATCCACATCTCTTACCTATACTCGTAACTCATTTAATTTCAAAATATGCAATTCACGTGCGTCTCCTTTCTTGCTAATTGTGGAGACCCATCAAAACACATGCGAATAAAGCAAAGAACAATCTCGTAAAACCCATATAAAGCATCTCATTAAATTGCATTAGGAAAGATACAGTTTCTCTTCTGTCTTTTTCTTTGTTACTTGTGATAATGATAAAAGGAGAGGTATAACTAATTGTTATTCCAAGAATCTACTTCTTCCAGCAAGAAAATTTTTTGATGTACGTTTAATTAAATGGGTTAAAGGGTAAAGGTTATGGATTATGGGTTCTAGGTGTGACTTAAGAGTTAGGGATTTAGTCCAAATGGATGTTTAGTTGACCACTGGCGCTTTTTGGGTAGAAGCCTACATGTTATGGATAAAAAGTGATTCACTTACGTGATGTTTGGTACCCTTCCATTCCTAACTATTAACTATTCATTTATTTGGTTTAGAAATGACCCGCGGAATAACATTCCTAAACATTACCTATTCCTTACATTAAGGAATAGCCAAAGACGGGGGGGG
>JANQBM010747912.1:0-14684 GCA_025594535.1 Erythroxylum domingense | reverse complement strand
TACAGAATTTCTCTTTTCTAAGTAAGCACTGTAAGAATTTTCTCTCAGATTGTCTAACTTTCTAACTTGTCTCAGATCTCTTATCGTAGCATCTTCGACTACGACTAATATTTATAGCCTTCATCTCTAACTGCTTCTTGATCTTTGATAATCGCTTCTTTATTCTTGATAGTCGTCATTTAGTTGAGTTCTGTAACTAACTCTAACTGAATACTATTCTGACGTGCTAATGTATCTTTACGGTATCATCTATGTCTTCTTTGCATCTGCGTCTGTGTCTATATTGACTTTGCGTCTGCGTCTGCGTCTATATTGATTTTGCGTCTGCGTCTGTGTCTGTATTGACTTTGCATCTGCATCTGCATCTACGTCTGCGTCTGTATCTACGTCTATATTATCTTTGCGTCTACGTCTGTGTCTGCATCTACGTCTATATTGACTTTACGTCTGCACACTTAACAGACTTGTTAAAAACATTCATTTGTTGCTAACATTATTATTATTTGATTGTCATCAAAATTAATCATCGTAAAGTGCTCTTGACTTAACACTCATGGCATCATAAACTAAAAACAAACCCAAATTCCTCATTTTATTTCATAAACAATATGTACATTGTAGCGTTACAACATCATCCATATATGTACAATATCAACAACCTATCAGAGTCTACAGCTCTATCTACAAAACATGCTACAAACATGAAGAATTTTACAAAAAGTTTGTCTAAATCCTTCAGTCCCAGCTGACCGATCTTTGAGCCATGTCTTCTATCCAAAAGTAGTACTAGCCTCCTATAAACTAACTTATAAGCTATATTGTCTCTCTCGTACCTAAAATGTCAACGTTGCAATTTTAGGTGAGTTTTATGAACTCTGTGAGTTAACCATCCTCGATGGTTCACCCATATCACATAACACATCAATTCATACAGTCACAAAATTCACATTAATTCATTTATCAACGTATAACATCACAAAAAACTTTGTACCCAAATTTTCCATTTCTCATTCAACACTATTGAATAATACATTGCAATCATTCAAATCATACATATCATGTATATGCAATATTCATGAGATTCACATTCACTTATTTCTTTCTGACCGAGTGTCTTTTTCACTGTCCCGTATCTAATGTGGATATCGAACTTATTATTATCGTCCCTTATCCGTTGGAGATATAGGGCTCATTTTACATATTGAGCCTAAGGCTCTTACCACGTTCTGAGTTTTAAGCTCTTTTTCATTGCCGACTCCGGTCACAACTACTTTATCTTTCATGCATTCATGTAATGGTATGCACCATATGTATTCAATCAATCATTGTGTTCAATCATTCACACTTACATTCACTTTCATAATATCATTCTCATTTGTCATCAAACCTTGGTCCTGCATTCAACATTTAAGTTGGGAATCACTTATTTCGTCAAATTCATATACAATTAGCACTTCCAAACATGGTATTCATGCATCAAACATCTCAGACATTTAACGCCCGGAATCAGTGTATACATATCACATAATAATTCAACACAAAGATAAAACAAAAAGTTAATCGAAGTGAGACCATCTTAGGTTACTCAGTTTGCTCCCGTTAGTTTATTACCTAGAAGTCCAGGCAATATCTAAAAGTAGTAACTCAATACGCTCTTCAATATTATGCAATCACACATATTCATACATTACTAATTTGCACATTTACATAAATACTTAATCATAAGTGAACACACACACACACACACATAAATATATATGTCATGTATAATGCATGTTCAATGACAAATCTCGAGTATATTTCCTTAATACGCATCTCATAATCAATTAACAACACCTTTCAATCATCCTTTAATATTTGATACACTTTATTCACTTTAATAACCTTATTCACAATCAACTAGGTTCATTCAAGATCTCATTTAAGCCTAAATACCTCATATGGAAGCACCTAACCATTTGTTGTTTCAACTTACACATAAAAGAAGTATGTTTAATGTTTAACCAATTCCCACGATCGTGGTCAATTTCCCACGATCGTGGGATTTGATGGTAGAAAGTTTTTGCCCTCACTAAACATTCCCATTATCATCGGATTTGTTGGAAGAAAAATTTCTACCTTTATTAAGCATTCCCACGATCGTCGGATGCTTCTAACAGAAGAATCCCAACAATTTCTCCAATTTTTCCAACTCATACAAGATACTTCTATCATCTCTTATATTTAGTCATCATTTCTAGCTTAATACACCGTCACTTCCTCTTCGTTCATAACTCCATTTTAGCGTTATTTCATACTCACATAAATCAAAACTATGATTGATCATAAACATAAAAAACAGAACATATTCTTATACATTTTCAACTCTAAATTTCTGCATATATTCAACTCCAATTCTCATCTTTATTTCACTTCTAAATATCATCATAATTCATCTCAATTCAAGACATCATAATACTCATTCTTATTAGCTCTAAAATCATGAATTATCATTCATCTAACACAAAGTAATACATAACTCTTTTTACCACTTCATTCACACATCATCATATTTCAAACTTCCTTTTTCATAATCAAACATCTCATAACTCATTATCATAATTGATTCATTTATCAAACAATTCACGAATACATTAACTCACTACAATTTAGAGTATGATCTCTTTATTATTACACTACACCCACGTTAAAGCATATATATAAAAACTCATGATCAATCATCCAATCTCAAATCATCCATCCTATTAGTTTCATCTACCATTATTGCATAAAGATTAAAGCATTAACTTACTTGATTTAGCTTCAAAAATCTTCAAACTCTTCAAGATCTCACCTAACCCTAGCTCTCTATACAACCCACGTTCAACATCATTCAAGGTGGTAAGGTTGGGTCTTTAGTGAGAATGAAAGAGAGAGCAAGATGAGAGTAGCAAGTGAAAGATGAGAAGGTTAGGTTCAACATGAATGGAGATTGGTGAGTAAAATCGTGAAAGAGGAGAAGAAGAAGAAAGTAAAATATAAAAAATTATATGGTATTTGAAGAAGTTAAAAGGATCGTGGGTTTAAGACATGGCCCCTATAGGTTTGAACTAGGCTCTCTCATTTAACTAGTCCAATCAACTCTAATTTCTACTCCAATTGTCTCCAAATTTCAAGGACATATATCATTAAATTCAACAGTTATTTATAAAAATTTCCACTATCATTTGACTTTTAATTTTATTTCCATTTATCAATTATCCTGTCACCTGGCATTTTTCCTAGTCTAAAAATAGCCAAAATTTTAGAAATTTCCTAAACTTTACTAAAAATTCTAAATCAATACTCATACTCACCAATTTAATTTTCTATACATATAAACTACAATTCATATCAAAAATCACATTTATAAATCAATTATACTCGAAAAATGTCAATGAATGCATGTTCAATAATTTTAATATGTGCACAAATTAATATTCACATGTGTGTGTGTTATATTATGCATGAGGATAAAATGCAATTTCCTAATTTCTCATTATATCCCTCATGTACATTATTTTAGGGTTCTAACCATTAAGATATGATAACAAGATGTTACAATTCTCCCCTCTTTAAGAAATTTCGTCCTCGAAATTCTTACTTGAGTCATTGAATAGGTGGGGATATTGTTTCCTCATGAGCTCTTCCATTTTCCAAGTCGCTTCCTCACTCGACAGATTCTTCCAACGGATTTTCACCATTGGAATTTCTTGGGTTCTCAATTGTTTTGTCTGATATCCCACTATCTTGATCAGCTCCTTAATATAAGTCATATTACTAGATATTTTGATCTCCTGAGTCGGTAACACATGCATCGAATCGAATTGGTATCTTCTGAGCATACTCACATAGACCACGTTGTGTATTTGAGACATCTCATTCGATAAAGCTAATCTGTAGGCCAATGGTCCTATCCTCGCAATGATCTCATAAGGACCAATGTACTTATTTCTCAATTTACCCTTCTTACCAAATCTCAACACTCCTCGTCAAGGTGAGACTCTCATAAACATTTTGTCTCCTACACTGTATTCCATGTCCCTTCGTTGTTGATCCACATAGCTCTTCTGTCTATATTGACCTGCTTTTATTCTATTTTGGATCAGTTTCACCTTATCTATAGTATCTTGTATCAACTCTGGGTCTTCTACCATTCATAAACCTTCTTTATCCCAATATAGAGGTGATCGACATTTTTTATCATACAATGCCTCATACGGTGCCATTCTGATACTATTGTGATAGTGGTTATTATATGCAAACTCGATCTGAGATAAATAATGATCCCATGCTCTTTGAAACTCCAATACACATGTTCTGAGCATATCCTCAGTAGTCTTGAGTTTCCTCTCACTCTATTCATCTGTTTGAGGATCAAATGTAATAATGAAGTTTAATTTTGTACCTATAACTGACTGCAGACTCTTCCAGAACTTCGAAGTAAATCTGGGATCCCTGTCTAATACAATGAACACCAGAACTCCATGTAGTCTAACTACCTCCTCTACATACCTCCAAGCTAACTGGTTTAGTGAGCTATTCTCTCTCACTGGTAAGAAATGGGTCGACTTAGTCAACCGGTCCATCATAACCCATATGGTGTCGTGTTTCCTTGGAGTCTTTGACAATCCCATTATAAAATCCATGATAATTTGTTCCTATTTCCACTCCGAAATAGGTAATGAATGAAGCTTCCCAACAGGAGCCTAATGTTTAGCCTTAATCTGCTGGCTTGTTAAGCACTATAGTCAGTTACTTGCTTCTTCATCCCTGGCACCACAAATGTTGCTTTAATGTATTACACATCTTGGTGGTATCATGATGCATAGCATAAACTGCTACATACGCCTTCTCCAGAATCTCCTTTCTCAAATTATCAATGTCTAGGATGAATAACCTCTACTTTGACCACAGTGTCTCGTCTATCAATTCAAATTCAGAATCTGGGTTCATCTTTAACTTCTCAATCAACCTCACTATTTCAGGAGCTTTACTCTACACCTTTCTGATTCTGTTACGTAACATCAGCCTCAACTTCATTGTGCCTATCAATGCCTCATGTTGCTCTAGATTTAACTCCACATTCAGAGCTCTCAATTAAATTAAGCTCGATAACCTCAATAATTGAATCTGAGCTACATTGCTATTCGACTTTCTACTCAATGCATCTGCCACCACATTAGCTTTTCCTAGATGATACTCAATTTTATAGAGACTATAATAACTCTATCCATCTCCTCTGTCTCATATTTATCTCCTTCTAACTTAACAAATACCTCAAGATCTTATGATCAGTGTATATTTGGAATGTCTCTCCATATAAGTAATGTCTCCATATCTTTAGAGCAAAAACTAATGTTGCAAGCTCTAAATCATATACCGAATAGTTACTCTCATGAGGCTTTAATTGCCTCGATGCATAGGTTATTACTTTGCCATACTGCATTAACACACATTCCAATCCTTGATGCGAAGCATCACTGTATACTACACATCCTCCAACTCCCAATGAAATAGTCAATATCAATGCCGAAGTCAATCGATAATTTAACTCTTCAAAACTCCTCTGGCATTCTTGATTCCATCTAAAAACCACATTCTTCTTCAAGAGTTTAGTCAGAGGAGCTGAGATCAACGAGAACCCCTCAACGAACCTCCAATAATATCCTACAAATCCTAGGAATCTCCATATTTCTGATACATTCTTCGGAGCCTCCCACTTCATTACCGCCTCTATCTTCTTTGTATCCACTTGTATACCTTGTCTATTTACCATGTGACCCAAAAATACTACTTGACTCAACCAAAACTCACATCTACTAAATTTGGCATATAGTTGTTTCTCTCTCATAATATGTAAGATTACTCTCAAGTGCTCAGCATACTCTTCTCTGCTCTTTGAGTACTAAGATGTCGTCAATAAACACAATTACAAAACGATCTAGGTAGGGCTGAAACACCTTATTCATCATTTCCATAAATGCAGCTGAGGCATTGGTCAACCTAAACGGCAATACTAAAAACTCATAATGCCCATACCTATTTTTGAATGCACTTTTCGGTACATCAGCCTCTACTATCTTCAACTGATAGTGTCCAGACCTTAAGTCTAACTTAATGACTACCTGAGCTTCCTGTAACTGATCAAGCAAATCATCAATTCTAGGCAACGGGTACTTGTTCTTCGTGGTTACCCGATTCAGTTGCCTATAACCGATGCATAGTCTCAAAGTTCCATCTTTCTTCTTCAAAAATAATAATGGGGCTCTCCAAGATGATACACCAGGTATAATAAAATCCTTTTCCAACGACTCCTGCAGTTGGACCTTCAACTCCGTCATCTCCACATGTGCCATCCTATATGGAGGAATGGATATAGGAGCAGCACCTGGAATCAGATCGATCATGAATTCTATTTCCCGATTTGGAGGTAAGCCAGATAGCTCAACGGGAAACACATCAAGGAATTCCCTCACCAAAGGAAAGTTCTGTACGTTCTACTCAGTTCAAGTATCAATGACATGGTCCAAATAAGCCTCACATTTCCTTTGCATCAACCTCAAGGCACTCATAAATGAAATCAGCCTGGCTAATACCGCTTAACTAATACCTCTAAATACTGCTCTCGGCTGATTAGGAGATTCTAATATTACCTCCTTAGTATAGAAGTTCATAATGGCCTTATAAGTAGTGAGTCAATCTATACCTAGGGCAACATCTATTTCCTTTAACTATAACACAATCAAGTCCACTTCCAATTCTACTTAATCAATTCGAATCAAACACCTCTTGCAGACTTCTCCTGTCACTATGGTGCTACATATCGATGTACTCACCTCTAATCCATGTTTTAACAGTTCTCTTTCAGAATACAACCTAGATGTCATATGCAGTGCGATAAAGAAATATGTAGATCCAAGATCTAGTAATGAAAAAGCTTCATAATAAAAAATAAGCAACATACCTGCAATGATGTCCGGAGAATTCTGAGCCTCCTGTCTAGTCATTGTATATACTTTGGCTTGAGATTACGGTTGGTTGCTCCGCACCTCAGTCCTAACAGTGTGACTCGTAGAGCTCATTCTGTCTCTGTCCCGGCCTCTCTGTCCAGACCCATTAGCTCGGCTCTGCTGGATAGTAGTTTATGTTACCACTCCTCCTCTCTTACCAGACTGTGCTCCATACACCACAGAATAGTCTCTGATATGATCGTCAAATGAGCTGCATCGAAGGCAGGTTCTAGATAGTTCTTAGCATTCACTACCGTGCTTCTTCCCACAATGCTCATAATTTCGTAACTGACCCAATATTGTACCTCTTCCGTTACCATATTGTACAGAGCTACCTTTCTGTCTGAATCCTGACTGTCTTAATTGAATCGGTTGTCTAAAAGATCGGTTCTAATGCTTTCTAAACCTCCTGCCAGAACCACCCTAAAACTCACTAGGTCTCTTCAATCTATACTCTATTTTGTATTGGGATTGACTGTCATATTGCTCGATTCAGATCGAGGCAACCCGTAATTTTGAAAAACTAAATAGGTTAGAAATGACTAACCTCGTCCGAATCTCCATGTTCAACCCATCTTCAAATCTCCTACACTTGTCTTCCTTAGTAGGAATTAAGATAGTAGCATACCTTATAAGTTCGTTAAACCTTATCTTATACTCTACCACAGATAAATTGCCCTACTTCAGATCAATAAATTCCTTCATCTTTCTGTCCAGGTAGATTTTGGGCATGTAGTTCACTTTGAAAACTCTCAAAAAGTCTTCCCATCTCAAGCTACAAAGCCTGGTGGTATTACCTAGAATAGTTTTCCACCATTGATATACTGAGTTTTACATTAGGGAAACTATGTAGTTGAACTTCTCGTCCAGCTCGCAGTTCATCTGATCAAAGACTCTCTTTGTTCTTTCTAGCCATCCCTCGGCCTCTGCAGGGTCTGCACTTTGGTAGAAGTCTGCAGCCCCTGCTTTCGCAGTTTACCGTACCTCCTTTCCCTTCTCTTGAGAATTCGGGGAGGCGTTCCCTCAGGTCGAGACACAGACAACTCCCTACTGGCTCCTATTGATCCTTGGTCAGCTGATTGTCCCACTTGATCACCTATTAAGAACGACCTATAATAGACAATAACTTCAATTACTATTTGCATTTCTCATGATATTTCATGCCTAACATTCTTATATGTCCCTATGGATGCCATACCATGCTCTGATACCAATCACTATAGCACCCCACTCCCATCAAACATTTGCTCGGATGCCCGTCAAACATTCAAGCACATCCCTGATGGAAGCGATGCACCAACTATATCATTTTCACTTAACTCATGGCATCATAAATTAAAAATATAAGAATCACAAAGATTAAAAACAAAATTCCTCATTTTATTTCATAAACAATATATACATTGTAGCATTACAACATCATCTATATATGTACAATATCAACAACCTATTAGAGTCTATAGCTCTATCTATAAAACATGTTATATATATGAGGAATTTTACAAAAAGTTTGTCTAAATCCTTCAGTCCCAACTGAACAACCTTTAAGCTATATATTCTATCCAAAAACAGTACTAGCCTCTTCTAAACTGACTTAGAAGCTATATCGTCTCTCTCGTACCTGAAATGTCAATGTTGCAATTTTAAGTGAGTTTTGTTAACTCCGTGAGTTAACCATCCTCTATGGTTCACCCATATCATATAACACATCAATTCATGCAGTCACAAAATTCACATTATTTCATTTATCAACATATGACATCATAAAACACTTTGCACCCAATTTTTTCATTTCACATTCAACACAATTCAATAATACATTGCAAGCATTCAAATCATACATATCATGTATATGCAATATTCATGAGACTCACATTCATTTATTTCTTTGTTATGACTGAGTGTCTTTTTTACTGTCCCGTATTTATTATTGATACTAGGCTCTTTAATATTATCCTTTATTCGTTGGGATACAGGGCTCATTTTACATATTAAGCCTGAGGCTTTTATCACGTTCTGAGCTTTAAGCTCTTTTTCATTGGCAATTCCAGTCACAATTATAGTTATCTTTCATGCATTCATATAATGGTATGCACCACATGCATTCAATCAATCATTATGTTCAATCAACCACACTTACATTCACTTTCACAATATCATTCTCATTTTTCATTGGACCTTGGTCCGACATTCAACATTTAAGTTGAGAATCACTTATTTCGTCAAATTCACATATAATGAGCACTTCCAAATACGGTATTCATGCATCAAATGCCTCGGACATTTAATATCCAGAATTAGTGCATACATATCACATAATAATTCAACACAGAGATAAAAACAAAAAATTAATCGAAGTGAGACCATCTTAGGTTACTCATAGTTTGCTCTCGTTAGCTTATTGCCTTGAAGTTTCGGCAATATTTGGAAGCGATCACTCAATTTACTCTTCTATATTATGCAATCACATATATTTATACATTACTAATTTGCAATTTTACATAAATACTCAATCATAAGCACACACATATCTATATATATATGTCATGTATAATGCATGTTCAATTATAAATCTAGGTTATATTTTCTTAATACACATCTCATAATCAATTAACAACACCTTTCAATCATTCTTTAATATCTAATTCTCTTGACTCACTTTAATCACCTCATTCACATTCAACTAGGTTCATGCAAGATCCCATTTAAGCCTAAATACCTTATATGGAAGCACTTAACCATTTTTTGTTTCAACCTACACATAAAAGACGTATGTTTGATGTTTAACCAATTCATACGATCGTGGGATTTGTTGGTAGAAAGTTTCTTCCTCTTTAAGCATTCCCACTATCGTGGGATTTGTTAATAGAAAAATTTCTGCCTTCGTTAAGCATTCCCACGATCGTGGGATGCTTCCAGCAGAAGAATCCCAACAATTTCTCCAATTTTCCAACTTCTTCCAACTCATACAAGTTACTTCTATCATCTCTTATATTTAGTCATCATTTCTAAATTAATACACCATCACTTCATATTCATTCATAACTCCATTTCAACTCTATTTCATACTCACACAAATCAAAACTATGATTGATCATAAACACCAAAAATAGAATACATTCCTATACACTTTCAACTCCAATTTTTTGCACATATTCAACTCTAATTCTCATCTTTATTTTACTTCTAAATATCATCATAATTCGTCTCAATTCAAGACATCATAATACTTATTCTTATTAGCTCTAAACTCATGAATTATTATTCATCTAATACAAAGTAATACATAACTCTTTTTACCACTTCATTCACACGTAATCATATTTCAAACTTCCTTTTTCATAATTAAACATCTCATAACTCATTATAATAATTAATTCATTTATCAAACAATTCATGTATACATTAACTCACTACAATTTAGAGCATGATCTCTTTATTATTACACTATACCCACGTTAAAGCACATATATAAAAACTCATGATCAATCATCAAATCTCAAGTCATCCATCCCATTAGTTTCATCTATCACTACCCATGAAGATTAAAGCATTAACTTACTTGATTTAGCTTCAAAAATCTTCAAACTCTTCAAGATCTCACTTAACACTAACTCTCCATACAACCCATATACAACATCATTCAAGGTGGTAGGGTTAGGTCTTTAGTGAGAATGAAAGAGAGAGCAAGATGAGAGTAGCAAGTGAAAGATGAGAAGGTTAGGTTCATTGTGAATGGAGATTGGTTAGTGAAAATCATGAAAGAGGAGAAGAAGAAGAGCAAGCCACGAAGAAGAAGAAAAAGAAGAAGAAGAAGAAGAAAGAAAAATACAAATACGCAAATGGTCTTTGAAGAAGTTAAAAGGATCGTGGGTTTAAGACATGACTTGGTAAGTGACACTTGTCACTTGCCACATGTCCAATCCCTATAGATTTGAATTAGGTTCTCTCATTTAACTAATCCAATCAACTCAAATTTCTATTCTAATTGTCTCCAAATTTCAAGAACATATGTCATTAAATGCAAATATCATTTATAAAAATTTCCACTGTTATTTGACTCTTAATTCTATTTCCGTTTATCAATTGTCCTACCACTTAGCTTTTTTCCTAGTCTACAAATACGCAAAATTTCTTAAATTTCTTAAATTTCACCAGAAATTCTAAATCAACACTCATACTCACTAATTCAATTTTCCATGCATATAAACCACAATTCATATCAAAAATTACATTTATAAATCAATTATACCCAGAAAATGTCAATGAATGCATGTATAACATTTTAATGTGTGCACAAATTAATATTCACATGTCTGTGTATGCTATATTATGCATGAGCATAAAATGTAATTTCCTAATTTTTCATTATATCCCTCATGTACAGTATTCTAGGGTTCTAACCCTTAACATGGGATAATAGGATGTTACACTTTTCATTAATACAAAATGTCGTAACATCTTTCAAGGCATAACATAATAATAAATCATAGTGCATTTTCCAGTAATCGCAATAATTCAAAGTCAAGCAATTAGGCATGTAAGCAAGGAAGAAATCAGTTAATCATCCACAATAACTATAAATATATTACCCACCTAATTGATTATAAGTCCAAACTATTCAAGTGTGCCTTTCCTCTTACTCTTGCCTCAGATTTTCTTAGTTTTCTTCAAACAAACAAATTTTTATTCAATTATACAATTATCATATATTAAGAATTAAACTCTAAGTTTCATAGCTAACAAAACCCATTTTACAACCATGAACAAAAGTTAGGTTTTGAGCTTAATTTCTCAAAACCAAAGTCATTTCTAACCCAAAGAAATCATTTTCTTAACTTAATAAATTTCGAAATCCTTGCTATTTTCCTCCAAATGGGATCAATCTTGGCTCATTCTCTAGCTCTCTTCATTTCCCACATTTTTCTCTTCTTGCACTAAGTCTAAATCTCACTAGATTTTTCTAAAAATCCAAGCAAATCTTTCTCTCTCCTTCAAGCTCCCATAACCAAAGCTTCAACTTTTCTCTCTCCCTCTTTTCCTCTTTCTCTCGGCTGAAATGAAGAATGGAGAAGAAAGGATGTAGCTTTCTTCCTTTTTCTTATCAATCTCTCCTTAAATGCCACGTCACCATTTCATTTGTCCATTTCAAGATTTTTGTCTCCCACTAACCCTCATCTTTGCTTTATTCTATTTCATGCCACAATCTCTTATTTTCTTATTCAATTAATTCCCTCCATGAATTGGGTCACTATTTACACAACTTCCCATTATTTCAATTACATCCTTTCAATGTACTACTATTCACTTCATTTCTTCAATTCACACTTGAATTCTACTCCAATTAAATCTCAAATAACTCATTACACTCCAAAGTACTTATAAAATAATTCAATTGGATCCCGGATCATAAATTTCAAAATTTACCAAATTACCCTTAAACGTTTTTCTCACCTTTTCAATTTTGTCTTTTTTCCAAATTTTGACTCATTTCATACATTTCCTCGATGCCATAATTGCATTCTCAATCATTAATCCCAGAAAAATTTAAATACACCCACAATTTCAATTAATAATCCTGTATAAATAATAGAAAAAGATTTGGGGTAAAATTTGGGGTCCAACATAAAATCATAAATTTAATTTATCTCAATCAAATTGAAATAAATAAATTTAATTAAGAAACATCTTTCTTAATTACCTAAGATTTTTTTAATTTTAAGGAGTCTAATTAATTAATTTCAATCTAATTGAAAATAATTAATTTTAATTTTAGAAACCAATTTTCTAAGAAAATAATTAGGAACCAATATAATTATTAATCTTAATCATATTAAGATAAATACTTATCTTAATTTTGGAATTGAATGGTTAATATAATTTAATTTAATAATCCAACCCCTTGAAAAGTTAAACTAAATTTCAAAGCATTCTTGAAAAAAATAACCATTTGAAAACAATTTTCAAATTTTAAAAAAAATTAAAAATTAAAAAAAGAAAGTGTCTAGTGCGTGCAGTCATGTCTCTGGATGTGCTTCTAGAAGATGATGGGCGCGTGACTTACATGTGTCCATCATCTTCTCAAGAAACGCGGAGACGTTTCTGTAAACCGTCGTCCCCCATGTTTCCATAAACCCATTTTTCTGGACTTTTCTCGCATCATCGATGTCTGGTTTTCTTCTTCTCCACTACGTTTCCACACTACCGGGTTGCTGCCCCTAAATTGCATCAATTGCCAGAGAACTCCAGTGGCATTATGCCACTGGTTCTAAGCCTTCACCAATGGCGACTTCCACTGGTAGGCGATTGTCACTGGTGAGTTTTCAAAACTTACCGGCCACCAAAATACAAACAATGCCCAGAAAATTAAGACTTTCAGGCAGCGACAAAAACAACACAAAATGCAAATCCAGAAATTGCACAATCGCCACATTGCGAAACACGCTCCAGCCATCGACGACTATCGCCCTCGCCCAACCAATCTACTCTTTGCGCCACCACACCCATCTCATGGATCTTATTCTGACGGCCAAGCCTCAACAAAAAAATCGCAACTAGAACTACGATAGGTTTCTCAAAACCCAACTTCCATAATCCATATTCCAAAAAGAAAGAGGACTTGTTGTATTGGGTTTCATAAATCAAATAGCTTCGAATTTTGTATTTCCATAAACAAAATGTAAAAGAAAGCATTCTGAATTGTCAGAAGAGGGAAGACTTATTCGTTGTGTTTTCAAGAATACAACACGAATTCCAGCAATCACAAAAACAAAAATTTAGAAACTGTAATAAGCAAAAACAATCCATACAAGCGTGACCAATCATACAACTCCAATACACGTTAAGAACTCCAGAACAATTCAAGGGTTCATTGTGTTCTAGGTTTCAATTTCCAGAACAAAAGAAAATAACATATGTGAAGACATGGCTTATAGCGAACGCAATAACTAGAATAAAGGACATGAACAAAGTTCTAAAATTTCATAACAATTATGTTCTTCGGGTCTTTTAGGATTCCAATATAAACTTTTTAGATTTTTGGGTTTATAATATGAACTCTTCATATTTTTCAATTCCAAAATTATGAGATCAATCATAAGCAAATAATTTAATCAAATTATAGAAATTAAAACCTTCTTTGATACCACTATTGGAAAATTGGGCCAAGATCCAATCCCGACCATACCGAAATAATTACGAGACTTTTTTCCAATTTTTGATTTCTTGAAAACTAAGATCTCTTTAATTCTATAAAATGATTAACACAAATCATAATAAAGAAGAAACTTAATTCGTACCTTATTTTGAAGTTTGATCTTTATCTTGTCATATCTCTCAAACTGCTCCCGAAACTGATCCGTTTCAACCACCGTAGTCACATAAATGTCCAGCCTCTAACGGTATCCATGAATGAATTGAGAGACCTTTGTAACTCTTACAGGGAGGGTTAAGCGAGAAGTGCTAGTTCTATAGAGTTTAAGCCTATTTATAATAAGCTTTGGACGTCTTAGTAATTTAATTGAAATTAAATTCTAATTTCAATTAAACTTTAATTAGAATTACAAATAATTTTAATTAAATACCAATTATGCCCATATAAAATTCAATATCTCATATTGATCCTTATTTATTAAATATCTCATATTTAATCAT
>JANQBM010747594.1:0-14689 GCA_025594535.1 Erythroxylum domingense | reverse complement strand
TAGGGTGGAAAGATATAGTGTTTAGAGTTTCTGTTGCTATTAGGGTGTTCTTCATTTTCTTTGTTTTGGCAGATTTTGTGCAGTGGATTTTAATGCTCTTAGAGACCAAATTGGTTTTAAAATCCTTAGGAAAGTTGTAGAGTTTTCTTTTAGCTTTCTATTGATACCAAATTTGTGATTTTTGGAGTTCTGAGTAAGAAGATAGGAATTTTAAAGATTTCTGTTGCCTAAGAGGGACTGGCCTCGCGACCCCTCGCGAGTGCGGGACGGTCGCGAGAGCGAGCCGGTCCGAGGCTCCTAGCAGGGCGAGCGCCTCTCGGTCGCGAGGGCCGCATCTAGCGCGAGAACCTCGCGAGCGCGAGCGCGCATAACCAGCGCTCGCCTCGAGATCACGAGGTCTCGCACTCGCGAGGGTGCAAAGTTGCGATCATTCCCTGCCCCAATCCGATTTTCTTTATTTCTTTTCTGATTTTTCTAATTTTCAAAAGGCCACAATTTAATTTTTCCACCAAATTAAATATTCTTGGATTATTTTTGGTCATGGAAATATTTTTATAAATAGGGAGAAATTATTTGTACCCGTCCTATTAAATTAAATTATTTGAAATTCATTGTTATCTATTTGTATTAAATCATTGTTATCTATTAAATTGTGTATTAAATGTTTTTCTGAAATTTTTGTTCTTGATTGACCTATTTTATTGTCTATGCTTATTTTACGATCCCACCACGCATTTTTCCTGGGGTCAACACTTATTGAATTTTCTTATGACCTACCTCTATTTTTGTTCGGAGGTAAGTTAAATAAGTTTGTTTGTTTTAAGTTTGACCTGGTGGGGAATCCCTCCCTCGTGGGACACGCGTCCAGATGTCACGTAGGATGTCGGGCCCGTGACCCGCCCGGGGAGGGGTTCCAGCATAGGTTCAGTATAAGGTACCATAAATCATAATGAATTAACTCAAAAATCTCAGCTGCTTTATTATCACTTAACTTAAAAAACTTCACGAGTTTGCTTTGCTTGAAAACAAATATCATAAGGTTTCTCAACTAAATTACTACTCTTGAATGATTTACTAACTTAAGGACTAACTTGATGAAGTAATTCTAACTCTAAAATTCTTTTTTTTGTTATTGTATAGACTCGTGCACCTGTCACTGCTCGAAGGTAATAAAGACCACCACATTGTTCAGCCGCTCCAATTGGCATCCTCAAAGTGTGGTCTTATATGGCATAAAGTCGATTATTAAATTGTATACTTAAATTTGAATCTTGTAGTAAGATAGATATAGATAAAAGTTACAGTTCAATTTGGGCATATAAAGAACACGCTTCAAAGTCAAACTTTCTCCCAATACTATTATGCCTACTTTTATAGCGTTTAAAATATCACCATTGGGCATGTTGATAGAAGTAGATTCAACAGCCTCCATGTTTACAAACCATTCTTGTTGCCCCGTCATATGACGTGATGCGCCAGTGTGAACAATCCAAAAATCTTCAAATTCCTTATCATTGAGTCGTACACTTGCTCCCGCCTTTTAAGTATTCAACAACTAATAGAATTGTTCCATTCTTTATTGCTTGGGCCATCCAATGCTACATAATTAGCCTCATCTAGTGCCTTTTCGTCATTCGTCACAAACCAACTCCTTGGGACATGTTTGCTTGAGCTATGCTTCCATGTCCTCTACTTGTAGCATTCACCCCTTAGCCATATCCAGCTCCTGCTCGCTCATGAGGACAATCACCCTACCACTTAGGATAACCGATTAAGGAAAAATATAAGTTAGCCTCGTGACTAGGTCGTTTGCAATAGGAACAAGTGATGCCTTCATCCTTCTTTGCCCCCCTGAATTTTGAGTGCTCGTTGTGGGAGCTTGAACAATGAAACTCATGGAGTCATTCTTTGGATTATTGCTTTTGGTTGAATTTTTAACTTCCTCTTCTTGTACCAATTTTTAATAGACATCATTCATGTTAGGAAAAGGTTCAGTACCTAATAAATTTGTTCTTACTGTTGGATAAGTCATATCCAAACCTATGAGAAATGTTCGCACTCGTTCGTCTTCACGCCTCTTCTCGAGTTCATGACTCAAGTTACACTTGCACCTATTAGAAGTGCAAGTTAGCAGCACATTATAATCACTAATTTCATCCCATATTTTTTTCATATGTCTAAAATAACTCATAATCGAGTCACCATTATGCTTACACTCTATAATGTCTAGTTTCAATTGATAAATTTGAGGGCCATTACCAACAGAAAATCGTTGTTTGATATTATCCCATAGGTGTTTCACACAATCCCTATAAGAGATTATTGATCGAAGGGTTGGTTCAATAGTGTTAAAGATCCAAGCAATTATCATCGAGATAACAGTCCACCAATCGTCAAGATTTGGGGAGTCAGCTGCAGGTTGTTCAATGTTCCCATCAATAAAATTGATCTTCTTCTTTGCACAGAACGAGTTTCTCATCCCCTTTGTCTATTCTTCATAGTTTCGGCCTTTGATAACTACGTGAGTGAGAATTAATCCTGGATGGTTGTTTGAGCCAAGAAAGAAATAAGATGATGATTTTTTGTTGCCTTTGCTAGTTATATTTACTTGCAAGAGTGTCATTCTTGACTGCAGGACAAGATGCTTTATTTTAGGGTTATGGTGCTCTGTTTCGAGGTTGGAGAATATTGCTGTGTTTCATGCTCTAATACCATAAAGAAATTAAAGATGTTTTGGGAAGAATTTATTGTCCCCATATGTTAATTCATATCCCAAATATATAGAATTACAACACACTTTGGACCCTAAGAAAAGGAATCTTACGTTGCTGGAAATTCGAAAAATCTAGCTAAACTTGGAAAACCAAATATACCCCACAATCTAATCTCCTAATTATTTACAATCATCTCCTAAATAGATAAAACTTCCTGATAGTCCTGAGTTTTATGCCTACCAAACTTCTAAGGATTACATTCATATTCTTTTTTGATACAAAACAAAAATTTAGTGAGCATAATGTCACCTTCCTCTAGACTTAAACTTACTACCTTTATGATCACAAAATTAATAACATCTTCTTTTTCTCTGTATTTTTTTGAATTAGTCTTTGTTTGTGGTAAATTTAAGAAGAAACTAGTAGTATTTTAGAAAAGTTTACTGATAAATATATGATTAGCAGTGTAACTAACGAAGCAGTAGATCAAACTGTATACGTTCACCTTTTCAGTACTGTGTTTGGTACTAGTTTATTTCATCCTCTTTTGTTCTCTCTGCTCCCCTTAAGCATGCCAAGTGCACGTGTGCGTAAGTTATGCAAAATATCTGGCTACATGTTGGTGAAGGCAGAATGGTTAACTCTTCCTGTCCTTAGACCTTTTATTTATGTGCAAAAAAATGCACAACTTCTATAGCATTGTTCCATTCTGGCTCAAGGAATTGCCCCTTTTCTTGTTCCTTGTCAATTGTTCCAACACCAACTAGATCAGCTATGTTTATAGGTTGAGGATCAAGCAAAGTTGCTTGGCAGAAGACCATCCTTGTCTCAATTGGCTAGCCTAACCAGCAGGTCGTTCTTAACATTTTATAAGCTCTAGGCAAATTAAAACAAGTTGCCTATTTTGTTTCTTTTTGTTCTTTACGAGGGTCAAGAGTGAGCCCTCATAAAGAGCAAAAAAGGGTAAAATAAGCCCCCTTTTTGTTACTCTTTATAAAGGTTATGAGAGTAGGTCCTAAGGAGATGCCTTGCCTGCCTTTGCCCAGAATAGGGCCTGCTAACCAACCTCAATCAGCTGGCTATTTGGATAACACTTCATGGGGCCTATTGTTGTTTATGTGGGTTAGAAACTTGGAGTAGATCTCTTTTCTAATGCAATAACTATGACCACCAGCTCTTTTCCACTTTCGAAACATTAGTAGTATTCTTTTACGACTATATTCCATATGTGTAAGTAGAGATAATAGTGAGCCGGGCCAAACTTGGACTAGAAATGTTAGGGCCTGGGCTTGACCTGAGTCCCGATCGGGCCTTATGAGTTAGGCCCAAGGTCCCAACTCAAATGGGCTTAAATTAAAAAAAGTCAGGCCAGCCTAAGCCTGATTAGACTTATTAGGTTTGAAGCCCAATCGTGCTCCGACTGGTCTAAGTTTTTTTAAATTTTTTGAAATTTTAATAGAAATTCATTTAATTAAAAATATAATATGAGAAATTCAATTAATTGAAGTTATCAATTTTAATTAAATAATATAAATTGAGATTTTATAATGAATGAATATATAAAAAATACATATAATGATAAAACGAATAAGATGAAACTAAATTCATTAATGAAGGAGTATAGGACTATCGAAAATAAAAAATATTATATATAAAGTGAGAAATTCAATTAATTGAAGTTAATAAAAATTGAGATTCATAATGAATGAATATATAAAATGTATATATATTGATAAAATGAATAATATGAAACTATGCATTAATAAATGAGGATAAGATTATAGGAAATGAAACAAATATTATATATAAAGTAAAAATTCATTTAATTGTTGATAAGAACAAAATTCATTAAATGATAACATAATTTACTGAAATGATTATCCAAAATTTTTAAATAATAAAATTTACAAAAATTAATGTTCTGCACTGAGACCGTGAGACTGGGGACTGGAGATTGGAGACTGGAGAGAGTAGCTAATCATTGTAGTTATGATAATCAATAGTTTGCATCACTTCTTCTATATGTAGAAACATTATATTTAATATTGTAATATTAAAATTAAAGGAACATTAAGCATATGGTAATAATTAATAAATAATTAAATATACCTTCATAATCAAATATTTTATCGAAATAATGTCCGCTTGATGATGAGTATAAGTTTATGTATGACTAGTCAACTCCATATCAGTACCTATGGCTTTATGAATATACAAATTAAAAAATAATATAAGGTAAGACAATAAAAAGATAGATGAAATTGCTATATAAAAAAGAAAAGAGTTCACCCTTAATATCTTTATCATCTATCAAACTTTGAGCACATGTAAAGGCTTTCATAATATGAGGATGACATCAAGCACGAAGAGGACCAATAACCCACCACTAATGCTAAAAGCAAACTTCGAAGCAATAGTAGATGATGGAATTGCTAATAGGTCTTGTGCAGTTGTTTGCATGATCGAAAAATTATTTTCATAACTCTTCCACCATAAAAATAAGTCAAACTGTACACCTTCAACTCTTCCTTTAAATATTTATCTAAGTCCATCTTATTGTATGAAGTCTTAGCCCCTTTTTTCTAAATCATACTAGAATTATTTAATGATAACTATATGCTCTTGAGTCCAAACACTATACAACAATGCATATGGAATAACCTTCTGCCAATCAACAAGCTCCTAACCTGCATCTTATTCTTCAACTTTTCAATCATAACATCATTCGTGCTGCAAATGTCGACTATTATAGTGGACAATTTGTTGTTAAAAGCACAATGTATCAAATAGTCTCCCAACACAGTTGCCAACTTTCGCTTATACATAATGCCGACAAATATATGAACCTTCCATGTACAAATATGACCAACATCAATCATAACATAATAAAAAAATGATAACAATATTAAAGAAAATAAGTTACCTCAAAAGTTTATTGTGTAGAGTTTAGTCATTATTATAATGTTCTTAAATAATGTTGTCATTCTCATATCTGTCTTTCAATACTCGATAATGTTCTTAAAATTTCTTTCTTCTTATCTTCATATATCTTTATAATGTCCTTCTTCAACGTATTTCTAGTTGGAATCTTGAAGGATGGTAGTAGTGAGTTGTAAAACATCCTACATATTTTTTATATTAACTATAGATAGTGGATGCTCATCTTCAATTACTATAAAAGTAATAAAAAATCTTGATATCTTGCCCTCTCATAAATATAGGGTTAAAAATTGTTTAACCTTCTAACACAATCTCCCTTCAATTATATTAATCCAAATGTCTCTTTAAATGAGAGGTTCCACCTTTTGAACTCTTGACCAACATCTTTTGACAACACTTATATTTGAAATTTTCTATTCAGTCCACTAATCTAGTCTTTTTGAAGTGATTCCAAACTTCATTTTTCAATTGACCTATGCTTTTATCTTCATTTGGTACGGAGATTATAAGTTTTCACTTTGTCTCCAATATAAGATTATAACTCTCCACTGAAAGAATATGCTTATATATTTGAAACAATCAATATATAAATATATATGTTATTCATAATCATAATTGATAATTCATAAATATGAGAGAGAATAGGAGAATATAAATCATAATAATAGATTTAAAGTTTATCAGTGGCTTACACAGACATATACATGCCCATTTAATTTACTAAGATCATGGCATAAAACACATGGGCGTATATGTGATTTCATGGAGTTACACGGTCATATACATCTCACTGTAAAGTTTTTATGCATACTTACATACTCATATACATGATTGTGTATGTCACTTAATATTACTTACTTCTGTATATGACTGTGTAAATTCTCAAAACTTAACATTTACTTATAGGGCCAGATATATGCCCGTGTAATTCTCTAAAAATATGAGTGTGTATTTATCCGTGTAAGTCTCCAAAAACTCCCTTAAATGAGTACATAAATACTCTATTAAGGATAAATATGTATGGAACTTTAGAATTTATAGCAACGCTTTTAGCAATCATGAAGTTCATTGGTAAAGCTAAGAGATAAGATTAAAGGGGAGTGTTTTAACCAGGTTGGAAACAGTGAACTTATTAAAGCTTTAACTACGTTGGAAATAGTGAATTCACTAACTTCTGGTTTTATTTTTGGACTCCCTATGGGCCATTTATCTAGATCAACTAACTAGAACCCCTAAAGAACATAATTTATCCAAATACAAATATAGCTCATATATTGTTAATGATTAGATACAACTCACTCTACATCTCATTCTATAAGTGTAATCACTTTCCTGATCAATCACATAATACAGAATAATATTAATTATAGAGTAATATGGATATTAGAAGCCTTTAGTTACTGCTCCAATGCTTAATGTAGAATATTATGCATTGAGGTCAATCCATATATAATATGGTATAAAGTAGTTTAGTGTAAACATAATTGTCCTAAAGTAGTATATACGTTATGGATAATAGTTCAACGCAAGCTCCTCACATTTGAAATATTAGGAAAGTACCTACACATTCCATATTGGTGTGTTTTGTGAAGAATGGAGATAGAATCTCATGAGCATTTACTTTTTTCAATTTAGATTTACAAACAGTACTTAGAAGTTTATCATGAGTCTATGCAATGTGGATAATCCTCCTAAAAGGTGGAATGAGATAATAGAATCGAGTGTGAAGCTAACAAGCATGAATGAAGGAAATAGATGGCCGATTCACATATCTTTATCATATTTGGTCATAATTTTATAAAATGAAAGAAATTAAAAGAGTGCTTAGTAGTTCAAGCCAAAGTTAAGTTATAAGATTAGATTGCATATAAGTCTTTGCAGGAACAAACATATAATCAGATCAAGAATCAATACCAATAGGAGACTCACATAAATGGAACTTAAGTCAAATTAGGGATTAGAATGTTTATGTTTTTGTTTGTAATGTAACATTTGCAATTGCTTCCAATATAGTCCTTATTTTTTTTACATTTACCTCTTTTTAAAGAATATAATTTTATTCTTAAAAATAAATAAAGATATAAAAAATCAACGCATATGAATTTATAATGTCATGATTGCCCCTTTTCAAGGCAATTTCCATGATTAGGGTACAATTATTTGGATTTAACATTTTTAAGCAGGTGATTACTTTTAGTTCTAGCGCATTGGATAAAGATGCTATATTTTTCAAACTCGTTTGGTCCAATATATATATTTTGTTATTGTCATGCATTTTATTCTATGATTTTAGCTTTTGTGTTTTCTAAAATGAAAACATGATTGGTAATTAATATTAGTTTAATTAATTTTTATTACTAGTAAAAATTAAATATTTACCAATAATTATATTTTATAAATTAATTAGGTAATTTTATTTTAATCTCTTGTGAAATATTTACTAATAAATATTAATAATTTTAAATATAAATTTTATAAAATTTAAAATTTAGACTAATGCTTATTTATCAATATATATTTTAATTATATTTCTAAGTTAAATAATTCATTCTAAAAAGAATTTAAAGATACAATCAATACTTAAAAACAACATTATAATGACAAATCATAAAGTAATATAACAACATTAGTAGAAGTCCCGACAAGAAGCTTTAGCACTATCATAGTAAGTAAATTTAAGTGTTTCAAATTTGGTGAGTTGCAGACAAATGCACTAAAGTTGCATTCCTCTATTGATTGCCCAATTCTTCAATTTGGGGTCCATACCTAAAACCATTACCTAGCAATCTATATGCATAGTCCATTGACTCATCGTCTAATTCATTCTCATCTATCCCTAAAGCTAGGCATGTCTCTAAAGCATCATCATAAATTAATTTAGGAATATATTCAAGTGTAAGAGAATCAATTACATCTATCGTATAGGTGACTTCATCGAAAGAGGGTACCTTTAAAACTTTGAAAATGTTAAACACCTCTTCCTTATCACAAACTCTCAAGGTTAGCTTACCATCTGGGACGTCAATCAATGCTCTACCAGTGGCTAAGAATGGTCTTCCTAAAATTATAGGAACCTGTATATCGAAATCCATCTCAAGCATAACAAAGTCAGCTGGAATTATAAGCTTACCAACTTTTACTAGCAGGTCCTCAACTATACCAATAGGGTATCAAATTGATCTATCAGTAAGTTGCAATAAAATTGTAGTTGGTTTGAGTTCACCAATTCCAAGCCTGTTATAGAGAGACAAAGGAATAAGATTAATACTTACACCTAGGTCACATAAGCATTGAAAAATATTAGAAGCACCAAAGTGACAAGGAATAGTGAAACTCCCTGGATCCTTTAACTTAGGGGGTAGTTTATTTTGTAAAATAGAACTACACTTCTCAGTTAAGGCTACCGTCATAAAATTGTTCAGTTTCTTTTTGTTGGAAATGATTTCCTTCAAGAACTTGGTGTAAGTATGCATCTCAGTAAGTGCTTCAGCAATAGAGATGTTGATTTGAATCTTCTTGAAAAGGCCAAGGAATTTATGAAATTTGGAATCATCATTCTTTTTCTTTACACTTTGACGGTATGGTATGGGTGGCACAAAGGAAAATTCTGAAATTGGTGAAGACTCGTTCTTTAGTGCAGTTTCTTTAGGCTCTTTTTCTTCATCTAAATTCATAATTTCAACATCTTTGGTTTCATTTATCTTAGCTTCCTTCTCCTTAGGAACCACACCTTCTACCACCTTACCACTCCTTAAACGAATTTCCATACAATTATGTTTGAGTATTGCTAGGTAGCTTTCTTTTACCTCTTTCACTTACCTCTTTTATCACTTGATTGATTTCTACCTCTAAATTTCTAATGGTAGCTTGGTTGGACAGGATGTTTTGCTCCGTTTGTTCATGGCTTGAGAGTTAGCTTGAGCACTTTGATCTATCTTGCTCATAAGTTGAGCAAACATATCTTCAAGCCAATCCACTTTTTTCTTCAAAGGGTAAGGGAATTGTTGTTGTGTAGAAGATAAAGGAGGTGAATATTGTTGTTTTGAGGGCAATTGGAACCTTGGTGGTCCCATTAGTTTTACAGCCCCTTAATTTTTCCATGAAAAATTTGGATGAAACTTCCAACCTTCATTGTATGTGTTTGAGAAAGGATCAAATCTTTGACTTTGTCTACCATTGTTTACATAGTTTACCTCTTCCTCTTGTATTGTTGCTTCAATGTTCATACAACCAGCTGCTGTATGCCCAAATCTACCACAAGGAGTGGAAGGATCCCTACCAGATGTTGTCATTCATCAATATATTCAGCTTCTTATTTATCTCAGCAACTTGGTAAGCTATGTCAGATCTAGATCCCACTTCATTAAGAGTAGTAGCTTTGCTCCTAGTCACCTTACAATGTGAATTCTTTGCAACTTTTTTGAAAATATTCCATAACTTTTGGGAACTCAGGTTACTAATATTCCCAACAGCGTTTAAATCCACCAAAGTCTGATTGTGATCTATGGGACCATAGTAGAAAAACTTAGTCGAAGAGTATGTATCAAATCCATGATGAGGAAACTAGTTAAGGAGATCATTAAATCACTCCCATGCTTCATGAAAATTTTCTCCCTCTTTTTGCGAGAATTAGTGTATCATCTTCCTTAGTTCGAGAATTTTTTGGGCTAGGTACTACTTCATCATGAAAGTCTCCATTACTTTGTCCCAAGTATCAATGGAATCTAACTCTAAGCTCAAGAACCAGTTTCCTGCTAATCCCTTCATGCAATAGGAAAAACACCTTAGTCTTAAGTCATCTTCAGACAATCCATACAATGGAAGAGTCTGAACTGTAGCGTAGAAATCCTTTATAAAGGCTAAAGCATCTTCACTCGACATTTCATTAAATTGTGGCAACATAGATAGGTGAATCTGCTTTAGCTCATAATTCCTTGCTGCAGCACTCAATTGAATGCAAGAAGGGTTGCCAGTAATAAACGACATATGATATTCTTTAATTCTCCTTACCGCAGGATTAATAACTACCGGTTCAACTTGATTTCCTTCTTTTAATTGATTGTTCCCCTATCTTGTTCCCCATACAGAATTGGATTCTGATTATTATTTTCCATCTCTTTTCTTCTTTAGGCATTGTTCCTTCTACAAGTGTGTTCGATTCTAGGATTTAACACAAATAGCTTATCGTTGTTCAAATTTCTTGAATGCCTTAAGTGCATGCAACTCTTGACATAAAACAAAGAGAAAGGGTTTAAAAGTAAATTAATGGAAGAAAACTTAAGGTAATAATAAAAAATAAATAGAATTAATAGTAGCAAGTATAAATTAGTCCCCGGCAACAACACCAATAACTTGGTTGACAAAATTTACAAGGGCACAGAATCATTCCTGGTACCTACAAATCAAGTATTCTAAGGTCGACTCCCACAAGGACTAAGATACTCACTACTGAATTAATCCTAATTACTTGAACTAAAATAACAAGAAACTTAAAAGATGATTAGATTAGAGTAGACGATAAATTGTAAAGACTGTAAATAAACAAACAAGAGAAATATGATGATTTACACTTAGGGATTTGGGTTTCACCAAATTAAAAGATTGATCAATAAATTATGAATTTGTTTGAATGATAGGTTATAATAATAATTGCGCAAATTTACATATATTCTCTCTTAAGACATATAAGAATACCTAACTAGTTGGTTAGCATCTCTCAATGCGAAACCTAAATAGTCAAATTCATTAAGAACAAGCAATCATAAGTTATCACACTAGTTCAGGATATCTCTATCTCTAAATCTAATGTATTTATCTTTCTAGTGCACAAATCATACTTCACCTCTCAATTCATCATCTAATTCCTAAGATTGCATCTATGATAATCAAGCATAGAAATAACAATGAATTTCAAGAAAGATAAACATAACCTAAGAACTTTCATTCAACACCAATCAATCCATAAAATATAAATCAATCCCCCAAAGTAGGCTACATCCCTAACCTTAAATAGGATTTAGTTCAAGAACATTATAAAAGAATCCAAACAAATAAAGACAATCAACATCCATGAAAGAGTAAAGAGAAGATTGAGACAACATAAAACAAGATTGTTTGCAATGTTTGATTCAATCCTTCTTGAATATCTTCTTTGCCTCTTTTGGGTGCCTCTTTTTATGCAGCCTCGTTTTCAGTGCAAAACACCCTCTTTTAGCCTTCAAAATGAGTATTTATAGTGTCTTGGGCTTAAATAAACCTAATTTTTGCCAAAAAGGAGAACAAAGATAGTAACAGTGTTGCCAAAGCCTATTAGGCGGACTTTAAGTTCGTTAAGCGGACATTTTCTATCTTCTGAAGTAAATTTAACCAGCAAATGTCCGTTAGGCAAAGCTTATGTCCGTTAGGCAGACATTTTCTATCTTTTGGAGTGAATTTAGCCAATAAAAGTCCATTAGGCAAACTTCATATCTGCCAGACAAATTTTCTCGAGTTTTCCATCTTTCCATTTCTGCTCATATCCGTTTGGAGGGACATGATGTTCGCTGGGAGCACATACACTGGGCATCTACAAAAATGTGCAATTTTGACAGACGGAAAAATCTCTCCTCAGGGTCTTCACAAAAGTTGTAGAACTCGAAGTTCTCTTCGAAAGAATACTTGAATGGTCTTAATTTGACATCCACACCAAAAGTTATGCCTCTTGGCCCAAAATCTATCCATTTGCACCTATTAAGCAATAAAGTTGAAATGTGTGAGAATTAACCAAATAAAGCTCAAAATTTATATAGAGATAAGTAAATTAGTTCAAATTCATCCCAAAACCACATATAAATAATTTGACTTATCACCAACATTCTCAAATATAGATTGGGGATGGTAGTTCCCTATTTTGTTATTCTAATTGGTCCTTCCTTCGTCCTCTTGTCCTAATTTCGGCTACGCCTATTGCTCCAAATCTGCGACTTAACTAGGCTTATCGGGATGTTGGTTGGCAGAATCACTTGTTTGAATTAGACATGCAATCGGTCAGTTCTAGGAGATTACTTCGCGGCATTTTTTTTTCAGATGTTCCAAATAGTGAAATATGGGCGCTCTCACAATCTGAAATCTTCTCTGTGTCTTCGGCCTTTGAAATAGTCCACCAACGGCAGCCACCAAACAATGACCTGAAGGGCTTTCGGCAGCCTAAGATCCCCCTAAAAATTTCTATTTTCATGTGGTGACTAACAAACTGTCTTCTGCCCACTGATGACATTTTGCATACCATGGGTTTTAAGCTGTCATCTAAGTGCACTTTCTGCCCAAATGCTGATTCTCTCCAACATGCTTTTATAAGGTGTTCTCGAACTGCTCGTTTATGGAGATACTTTTTTGATAAATTGGATATCATCATGCTGCCAGATTTATGGAATTGTTTCCATATGTGCTGGACACTTGACTCTGCTTTTCTTCCTTTCCTTCTCCTACTTTCATCGGCAATATGTTGGATGCTGTGGAAAGATAGGAACCAGAAATTATTTGAAGAATGAATCAACTCAGATGCTACACTGCTTAGAGGGGTTTTCAAACTCCTTAATCAATTTACATTTCTCCAGCCTTTGAAATTGGCTTTTCCTGTATACAGTGCTCTTCAAAGTTTCACCTTTCTGCATGTGAAGCGAGCTAACCGCATGCCTATAGTACTGGTCCATTAAAATAGGCTGACATGTTTGAAGCTTAATTCAGATGGATCATTGCTAGGTAATCTAGGCAACTCGGGAGCTGGGATTGTTCTTAAGAATCACTTGGGGGAGGTACTACAACCTAGTGCACAATTCCTGGGTCATTGCATGAGTATGGAAGCGGAACTCTTATCATTATTGCAAGATCTCCAGTTGTGCAGGGCATCTGGTTTCAGGATGGTCGACCTTGAAATAGATTCGAAGCTTCTTGTGGATTTCTTATCCGGTGCTGCTACTTGGCCATGTCGTCATCACTCTTTGCTTCTTCGGATTCAGGGCCACATTGGTGATGATGGGCACTCCATTTCCCATGTCTATCGTCAAGCTAACTCAGTTGCGGACTCTTTGGCAAAGCATGCTGCAATGCAACAGTCCTTTTCGGATTTTATTTTCGCTACTTTTCCATGTAACATTAGAGCCTTAGTTGTGTTGGATCAGCACGAGTGCCCTTTTGTCCGATACTCTACATGATTGTAACTTTGGACATTTTCAGGATTTCTTAATAAAATGGGTGGCCCCGTCACCCAATAGCCACACCGGCAAATTTAAACCAAAAAAACAGTCTGAACTCCCAATTTAATGTACATATAACTTTAAGTCGTGATATATAACCAAAATTCTATTACAGTTGATTTCTAACGTAATAACTTGTTTTTAACTATTTGTCTTAGTTATAGAAGTTTAGAAAATAAAACTATAAAGGTTAGATTATGAAACAAAACTATAATTTTATGTTTTTAATATGATCTATTTACTATGTAATGAAAATTTAAAGCTTGCCATTTAATTAATAATTATTAATTAAATGCACCTTAGAAAAATTATTATCTCGAGTTAAAAAGTAAAAAAAAATTAATGTCCAATATAGTTATTTATAGAATTGTAAGGTATTTTCCGTATGTTCAACTTTGAATTAATCCATTAAGTTTAAGAAAATAAAAGGAAACTTGATTTTGTTATATATAGCTTACAATTCTATAAATATCTATATTTAAAAACATTACTTTTCTGAATGTTCAACTTTTAATTAAACCATTAAGTTTAAGAAAAAAAAAAGAAGTTGATTTGGTTTTCTATTTTTAATTGATACTGGCAAGTTATGAAACTTAAATTTATTTCACATGTTTTGTATGGTAATAGTAAAATGAGGAAATTTAATGAAATAAAACACTTTCACTTTATGATCATATTATATGATAATCAAACCGGCATTACATAAATAAAATCAAAATCCACACGAATTTTATTTGTTTTCACTTGTAAAATTAAGTGAAAATTAAAGACAAATCAACAAGGGTAGACACACATATGCAG
>JANQBM010747489.1:0-14689 GCA_025594535.1 Erythroxylum domingense | reverse complement strand
TTTATTAAAATTAAATTAATTATAATTAGAATTTGATTTTAATTATAATTAAAGAGATTTAATTTTAATAAAAGACTTTTATGATTTTTTCTATTTAAATAGGAAAAGTTTTTAGAAGCTAACACTTTTATCTTTTTCCTCTCAAAGCAGTTTGAGAATTGCTCTGTGGATACCATTAGAGGCCAGATGCTTGAACAGCTGGTGATTGATCAATCGGAAAAAGTTTCAAAGATTTTTCAACAGGATAGTGAGCAAGGTACGATTTCTAAATTGTTTATGTTTTATTCAAGTTTATACAATTATCAGGATCCGCTCAAAATCCGTAAAAACTATTGTTTTTTGCTACGTCCGTGATTCGATCACGGATAGATTCCAACAGTGATATCAGGGCCTCCTTTAATTGTTTTACTTGAATTCGTTGCTTGATTGTTGTTGAATTTGATATAAAATTAATATGCTATCCTTCGGTTTTTGTTTTTATCCGAAGTTTTTTTGTTTGTTTCTGATAACACTATGCAATTGATTCTGGAAATTGTTTATAGGGTTTCCTGTCTTCGGATGTTGTGTTTGCCTATGCGTTTTCTAAAAACCTAATTAGCATCTGGGATGTATTATGAACTTGTTCTTGTGTTCTAGTTCTGGAACCCTAAAAATAAGATTGATTTATGTTTGCTTATGTTTTGCATCTGCGATAATGTTCTTATGTTGGGTTTCCAAAGACCGATTTTTTGACTGCCTTTTCTTCTCTGCTTAAGCTTGCGATTTTACTGCCTACATTTCTCTATTGGTTTTTGGGTAGAAAATCTATTTTCACAACCTTGTGATTTTACTGCTTGCGTTTCTGGATTGTGAATCTAGAGTTTAAAGTTTACTGGGTTTGTGATCTGTGAAAACCCCAAACAAGGTGATGCCATAGATGGCGTCGTCACTGGAGAAATTCGATGGGCGTTAATCACCCATCAAAGGTGCCTCCGTAGGCGACACCATCAGTTAGTGTCGCTGTGGCAATTGTCGCCACTAGAGAAGTCGATGGGCGTTAATCACCATCAACAACACCCATCAATGGTGACACATGGCGTCACCACTAGTGGAGATGCAATCAGAGTTGCGATGGTGAATCACTGGGCCGATTGTTGCCAGCCCATCGAACTCTAGCCCAAGTGATGCCATGGGAGACGACAGTGATGGTGCAGCCGATGGGTCGGCTGTATGAAGGTGATGGGTCGATGTGGTTGAGAACTGTTAGAAACTAGTCGCAAAAAAGTGGGTGTAGGTTGAATAAATGTGGAAACATGTTTGATTGTGGGTTGAGCAGTTGCAGAAATCGTGGGGGGCCAAAAATTAAGGTTGGCTTTTCGGAGAAGACGATTCACGCGCCCATCGTCTGTCAACGCTTCCATTGTTGACTGCAAGTGCATGCAGTGCATGTGCCTGCATGTTTAATCATCCAGACTGTCTGGACAACCTTTTGATTTTAAAAAAAATATTTTTACATGTTTTTCTGAAAACATTAATTTTTAAATTTTATTAATTTAATAGAGATTAAATTAATTTATGCTCCTAATAAAATTAAAAAGTGTTTTACCAAATTTTGAAAATTGTTTTCAAAGGAATTTTTTATTAGGAAAGGTTTTGGAATTTAATTTAAATTTTCAATATTTGAATTATTAAGTTAAATTTGTTATCAAGTCAATAATTTGAATCAAGCAAAAGTTTATGAAATAATTTCTTTCATAATTAGATTATGTTTGAAATTATAAATATAATGAGATTATATTATTTTTATGAGACCATAAATTTTTGAAATTTTAATCCCTCCATAAATTATTATGTACACGTTAGGAACGTGATAGTTGCCTTCCATTATTTGAGAATAAAAACCAGAATTCTATTTATAATTTGGCTTGTTGCGTAAACTCAAGGTCACTATAATCCGGATATGTTTTATCTTAAATTAATGGGTCTTACTTAATTAAAATTGAATAATTTGGATGAGTATACTCATGATCATATAAATTTAGAGGCAGGGTTAGGAATAATATATGTGATATATTTTTGGCAAAAGTTGTCACCTAATGGTTCTATTAGTCGTATGAGATGTGATTGAAAAGTTATTTTCTGCCTAATTTATTTTTAGTTGGTTTGTTGAGCAAACTTAAGATCAATTAATTTTAAATAGGATCCTAGCCCATTAAAAAATTATTTGATAAATTTTTGATATAATAATGAGGGCTATTATTTTGAATAAAATAGTAGGAGTAATCAAATAATTTTAAAGTCCTTATTTTATTTGATTTTTGGATATAAACTAATATATGCTCCTTTTATGTTTTTTGGTTATTGAATTTGAAGATGACTACCAACTTGACATTAAGGAGCATTATGGATGCCAGTAAGTTAACTGGACCCAACTTTTTGGACTGGCTATGAAACTTAAGAATAATTCTTAGGCAAGAGAATATGTACGTTCTTGATACTCCTGCTCCATCAGAACCTTGTTCAGATGTGATTGATGAATAATGAGAGAAATGTCAGCGTTATGTTGATGACGTTGAACAACTTATACGTGCGATGTTAGCTTGCATGTCTCTTGAACTTCAGAGACAGTATGAGAACATGGATTCACTTACTATGATATTGCATCTTAAGGAGTTATTTGGTGCATAAAGTAGGGTGGAGAGATATCAAATCTCCAAGGCACTGTTTCAATGCAAGATGATAGAAGGATCTTCAGTTAACATTCATGTGCTGAAGATGATTGGGTATATTGAAAAATTGGCCCAATTAGGTTTTGTCATGGACCACGAGTTAAGCATTGATCTGGTGCTGCAGTCTTTGAGTTCACGCTTTTCATATTTCGTCATAAATTTCAATATGAATCAGAAGGACATGACATTGCCTGAACTGTTAAACATGCTTAAGACTACAGAAGGGTGCCTTAAGAAGAAACCCAATTCTGTACTTGTTGTCGGTTCTTCTAAAAGTAAAAAAACGGGCTTTAAGAATAATAATAATAAGAAACAGAAGGATATTTGGATTCTTTTGATTATGAATAATATGAAACTTGTGAATCTTGTTTATTGGGAAAGATGACCAAACTAACTTTTAAGGGAAAGGGACAACTTTATAGTGAATTACTAGAATTAATACATTTAGATGTAATGGGCCTATGTCCATAAATGCTAGAGGTGGATTCTCATATTTCATTACGTTCACAGATGACCATTCTAGATATGGTTATGTGTACTTGATGAAATAAAAGTCTAAATCATTTGATAAGTTCAAAGAATTTAGACTTGAGGTAGATAAATAAACTGGAAAAAGTATTAAAACACTTAGATCAGATCGAGGTGGTGAATAATTAGACCACGAGTTTCTTGGTTACTTAAAAGAGAATGGGATTCTCTCATAATGGCCTCCCCTTGCAACTCCACAACATAATGGAGTTTCTTAGAGGAGAAATTTTACACAATTAGATATGGTACGTTCCATGATGAGTTATGCAGTCCTTCCTATATCTTTTTGGGGATATGCAATTAAAACTGCAATATATCTTTAAAATAGAGTTCCATCTAAATCGATTGAGAAGACACCATATGAGTTATGGATTGGTCGAAGACCTGGATTATCACAGTTAAAGATTTGGGGATGTGAAGCTTGTGTGAAGCGTGCTATATCTGATAAGCTTCAAGCTAAATCAGATAAATGCAAGTTTAGAGAGTTTTAATTATCAATTCTATCATCTTATTGAGCAAAAGATGTTTGTCTCAAGATATGCTACATTCTTAGAAAGAGAATTTATTCTCAAAGAAAGTAGTGGGAGCGAGGTTGAACTTAAAGAAGTTCAAGAGCCACATATTCACATCGAAATGGGAAAAGAACCTCAAGTTGATACATATGATGTACAACCAAGAGTTCAAGAGACACATAGTCCGCGACGAACAAGTAGGATATATCTTCCTCCGACTAGATTAGATCTACATATTGAGAAAGGAAAGGATAACGTATCACTCATAAATGATGAGCCTACTATTTTTAAAGAAGCAATGTCTGATATTGATTCTTTAAAATGGAAATAAGTTATGAGATTTGAAATAGAATCCATGTACACTAACTAAGAATGGACTTTGGTTGATGCACCTACTGGTATTATACCTATTGGATGCAAGTGGGTTTTTAAGAGAAAAACTAACATGGATGGTAATGTACATACATACAAAGCAAGGTTAGTGGATAAAGGTTACAAACAAAAACAAGGAGTTGATTTTGATGAAACCTTTTCTCCAGTAGCTATGCCAAAATCCATAAGGATATTATTAGCCATAACAGCATATCATGATTATGAAATCTGGAAGATGGATGTCAGAATTGCATTTCTCAATGGAAATTTATAGGAGGATGTATATATGATACAACCTGAAGGTTTTGAATCTAAGAGATTTCCTAATCAAGTATGCAAGTTGCAAAGGTCCATTTATGGACTTAAGCAAGTGTCACAGAGTTGGAACATCCGTTTTGATGAGACAATCAAAGAGTTTGATTTTATAAAAAATGTGGATGAACTATGTGTTTATAAGAAGATTAGTGGGAGTGCAGTCATTTTCTTAGTACTATATATAGATGAAATATTGCTAGTAGGAAACAATATACCTATGTTACAGTCTGTAAAGATTTGGTTATCCAATAACTTCTCAAAGAAGGATATGGGAGAAGCAGCCTATATTCTGGGAATAAAGATCTATAGAGATAGATCAAAAAGATTGCTTGGATTATCCCAATCTACATACATAGATAAAGTGCTAAAGAGGTTTAGCATGGAGAATTCCATAAGGGGATTCTTAGCTATATCGTATGGGATTTCTCTCTCATAGAGTATGTATCCAAAGACACAAGAGGAGAAGGATAAAATGGATTGTATTCCATATGCTTCGATAATTGGATCAATCATATATGCGATGCTATGTATTAGTCCAGATGTTTCTTATACTTTGAGCATAACGAGCAAGTTTCAGCCTAATCTTGGTGAGAGTCACTAGACAGCTATGAAAAACATCTTAAAGTACTTGAGAAGAACTAAAGATGTTTTCTTGATCTATAAAGGAGATGAACTAAGAGTTCAAAGATATTTAGATGCTAGTTCTAAAGATGATAGTAGATCACAGTCAGGGTACATCTTCATTATAAATGGTGGTGTAGTAAGTTGGAAAAGTTTCAAACAACCAACCACTATAGATTCAACGACTGAAGCATAGTACATTTCAATGTCAGAGGTGGCAAAGGAAGCAGTTTAGATCAAGAAATTCATCACTAAACTCGGAGTGGTTCCTAGCATTGTTGAGCCCATAGTGTTAAATTATGACAATAATGGTGCTATTGTGCAAGCAAAGGAACCCATGTCTCATCAACTGTCCAAACATGTACTCAAGAAGTTTCACTTGATCGGGGAGATAGTGGAGCAGAAAGACATAGCATTGAGTGACTTCCTACTGAAGAGAATCTAGTAGATCCTCTTACTTAGCCATTGTATCAAAAGAGACATGATAGACATATGGATGGTTATGGTATTTGATACATTGGTCATTATCTTTAGTGTAAGTGAGAGATTGTTGGTTTATGCCCTTACTGCCAATTTATTTTGGTTGTAAATTTATTTGTATGACATTATGATTATTTAATAAAAGGCATTCTTTATCTTTGTGTATTTGTCAATTATTTAATTATTAATTATAAAGATAAAATCTATGGAATAATTGTTATGCAATTAGAAATTATAATGCGATTATAATTATGAGATTCGAATTGCATTTTTCTGTATTAATCCTAAAATGTTCCTAGTCGTAGTTTCATCAAGACGGGGTATTGATGAAATGGTTAGACTAGCATATGTTTGTTTCTTTCTTACAAAAAAAGTAATTGATCTCATAGATTAAAGTGTGGAGACACTTAAACAAACAAGTGGGTGCTTATTATAGAATAAGTTCACTGAACTGACCCGATCATGAGAATCCCAAATGGAACATTACTTGTGTATCTGTGGATTATCTCATAATGATGGATGTATAATTGATCATCAGATGAGATTACCAAGGTATCAAGTGTGGGAATTACTGTGTTTTGATGCTATTTATGAATCGTCCTAGGGTAATTCAGTTGGTAGTAATTGGATACAGTATGAACCATATGTATATAGTTGAGTAAGTTAATATAGGATTCGTCACTCTAAAGTAATTAGAGAGAATATTCTACTGTTCTTGATTAATAATGATTTATGGAATTCTCTAGTCAGAGTGAAATGACATTTGAAAAAGATGTCTTCAAATTTCAATTATAAATCAATTACTAATTAGCAAGAACAAACATGATTGGATGATAAGAGTAGTCACTGTATCTATATCTGTCCAATTAGAATATTTAATGACGAAAGGATTAAATTATACATTATAGCTATGCATGGACAGATTAAGTCAATTATTATGCATTCTTGATATTTGGGTAATCATGACATGTTGCTAGACTTCAATCATGATTTATGATTTATGATTATGAATTGTTTAATTAGAGAATTAATGATAAATTAAAAAGAGCAATTTGTGAAAGAAAAATCAATTTAATTAAGTTGAACTTAATTATAAAGTTTGAGAAACTTTGGGGATCAAATATGAGATATTTGATTTTATTAAAATTAAATTAATTATAATTAGAATTTGATTTTAATTATAATTAAAGAGATTTAATTTTAATAGAAGACTCTTATAATTTTTTCTATTTAAACGGGAAAAGCTTTTAGAAGCTAGCACTTTTTCCTTTTTCCTTTCAAAGTAGTTTGAGAATTACTTTGTGGATACCATTAGACGCTGGACACTTGAATAGCTGGTGATTGATCAATTGGAAAAAGTTTCGAAGATTTTTCAATAGGATAGTTAGCAAGGTATGATTTCTAAATTGTTTATGTTTATTCAATTTTATAAAATTATCAGGATCTACTCAGAATCTGTAAAAAATATTATTTTCCCTACACTCGTGATTCGATAACGGTTGGATTTCAACAAGTTCAAACAGCAACTATTTTTGCAACTAGCTTGGAGATAGATCCTCAAGCAAAGCCTAGTCCTAGAGAGGGCCTTTTTACGTTCTAAATATGTCCTCAGTCACAAACAAAGTGACACAAACTTTTATCCAGAACCTGTTGCTTTAGTTTCTAAAAAAGCATAACCAATCATCATTATGATTTCTCCAAAATAGGACCCCCAATATCGTCACTCACTTGACAAGTAAGGAAGAATGTAGTTGATGGTACCTCTCCAGGAAAAGAGTTGACAGAAAACCTGAAAAAAATCTCATTCTAAAGAGGCTCTCCAGCCCCAGTATCAATTTTTATGTGAAAACTTGAAGGTTTAAACTACCCCACCAAACAAGTTGTCAATGATGTGCTGAGCTCCATCAAGCCAATGCTTGCTAGTCTACTAGAGACTAAACGCTCACAACTTTGAGCTTTTATTCTAAATAGTAGCAATTGGCTTTTCATTAACAATCTTAACTATCACTACAACGATCAATTTTTAGTATTCTTTATTCCCAATCAAAGTTTTGATGGCATAGATTTCAATATCTGACTAGTTAATCAATCATCAAGTTAAATGCCTCGAATCAAATGGTTGCTTTTAGGTTACTTTTATACTTAAAACAATATGGCTTAAAGTAAGAAATTATACACTAACATTTTGTCACTAAAAAATGACACTTGCTTTATAACATCCCGTTACCTATGTTGAGGCTAGAATAGTAAATATGAGAGGTTAGTAAGAAATTAGAAAAATGCATTTCATGCTCATGCATTATATGATATGCTCATACTCATGAATATTGACTTTTTGCACGTGAAAATAATTGTACATGCATTCATAACCATTCCGGGTATAATTAATTTATAATTGAATTGTGAATGTGATTTTGTTGAGAATTGTGGCTTTTATATGTTGAAATTTGATTTGGAGAGTGTATTTAGTAATTTACAATTTTGGAGAATTTTAGAAAATTTTCTGAAATTTTGAGTAATTTTGGACTAGGAAAAATGCCAAGCAGCAGACAATTGACAAATAGCAGTATAATTAAGAGTCAAATGGTAGTGAAAATTTTATAAATAACATTTGAGTTTAATGACATATGTCATTGAAATTTGGAGACAATTGGAGTTGAGTGGACAAATTGAATGAGAAAAACCTAAGTGAACCTATAAAGAGATGATATGTGGCAAGTGACAAACGTCACTTTCCAAGCCATGTCTTACGTCCTACGATGCTTTCTAATTGAAAGAACAAGTTTTGTGTTTTGTCTTACTTCTCTTCTTCCCATTTTCGTGACCTTCTCTTCTCTTTCTTCATGAATTTTGTTACCAACTTTCACCAACTTTGAAGCTAGCCCTCTTATCTTTCATTTAGTATTCTCTTCTTGCTTTCTTCTTCATTTCTCACTAAAGATCCAACCTTCCAACCTCCATGATGATGTTCGTGAGTGACATGGGAAGCTAGGGCTTCTTGTTGTGTTTAAAGAAATTGAAGAGAAATCAAGTTACATATTGATCTTCATAGGTTAGTATAAATGGAACATGTATGATGAGTAATTTGAGATTGATGGATTGGTCATGAATTTATATGCATGTGTTATGGATGAAGAATAAAGATTGTTGATGTCTTGTTTTGAGTATATGGTTTGTTGGTAATTGATAAGTTGTTGTTAAGATGATTTTTGAGATAGAAAGGTCATTATAATGAATGTGTATATGATATGTTTTGTTGTTGGTTTATATGATCAAGCATGGATTTTGAATTGTGTATAGATGATCTTGAATTGTAATTGGGTTATAATTGAAGAGGAAATGATGTGGATATAAGTTAGAAGTGATAGAATAAGCAAAAGAGATGAATTAGGAAGAAATTATTGATGAAGTATGCTAGAAATGTGTTAGATGTAGTGTTTTTACTGAACATGCATCAGTTTTTTAGACATATCTTAATCTACGAATATCCAAATAGGATGATTGTTAATTTATATTAAACTAAAGACGAATGACTACAATTTTCATACATAAATCAAGTTTGAATTCTGTCTCTAAGAGTGTTGAAATTTGTCTTGAAGTTGAGTTTCAGATTATGTCTCTGTTTCTAAACATTATGTAGTAAATTGTGTATAACTTTCATAATACTAAGCGAAATTATATGACTTAGGTTCTTTTCTAACTTAAGACATAGATAAACAATTATTTAGATGAAAATTATGCCAAAAAACCTCATTTTCTAGGTGTAAAATGGAAGTGAAGTTTGGAAAAAAATAGAAGACAGAAGAAGGAGTATAACTGTTCAGAAGCAGGTCGTAATCGCGATTCTGCATGAGCGACCACAGAAGTCGTGATCGCGACCCCGAGGGTTGTATGCGGGAATTTTTTTAAAAACATATGTTGGTATTTTGATGATATCTTGAGCTGTAGATGTCCAAATGAAGTGATTCTTAATTCAGATTAAACTAGAGCCATAATTATATAATTTCTTGAAGAAATATAAATTTAATTTTGTCTCTAAGAGTTTCAAAATTTGGTGCGAAATTGCGTCTTGGTTGAGGTTGTAGTACTACCAGAGATAGAAATTATATCTTGATGTTTTCATAAAAACTGAATGGATATAGGCTGAATCAGACAAAAGTGTCTTCACAAAAGTTGTATTCCATTCTCTCATATTAAAATTGGTACTAAGTTTATAATTTTTTGATATCTGAGTTGAAAGTTATTAGTTGTACAATTTGAGGGTATGATCATGAACTAGCCAAAAGTTCAATTATACACAATCTGTGGTATTATGAGCATAAATCATAAGATACTGACCCAAATTGAATGATCTTGGTGTCATTAGAAACTTAAGAGATAGAAAAACAATATTATAGAATAAAGTACCCTCGAATTACTTCATTTTCGTTATTAGATTGATCATGGAAAGTTGACCCGAAAGTGTGTCTTAAGAAAAATCTGAATTGAAGAAATGAGTTATGAATTTTGATTTTTATAGTTTTATTGAGGTATAAACCATAAGTATAAATGATAATTATGTGAGTTTGGAAATATGTATGATTATGTGATGAGAATAATGGAAAGATACCTGGGATTGTCATGAATATGCATTATACATATTTCATATACATACATGTGCATAAATGAATACTTATAATTGTGCTAAAGTGTGATGTGTGTATATTGCTTGTTTTAGAGGAGCAATTAGAATGTCAACACCCAAACGTTGCCGAAACTTCGAGGTAATAGCTTCATAAGCAAGTGGTGAGTAACCTAGACGGTCTCACTCAATTATTGTTGTGTTAAATTCTGTTTTGACTTATCCTATAAATGTGTGATTTTGTGTACTGAATTCCGGACATAAAGGTCTAATGATAATGAAGTATGGATGAGATATTGAAGTGCTACTTGTCCATGAATGTGAAGAACTAAATGCTTCTTGACATGATTAATTGAATATGATAGATGCATTCCATACATGAATGCATGATCAGATAATGAGAGTTGTGACCTGAGTAGTCACCAAAAACGAGCTTAAAGCTCCAATGTGGTTAAGAGCCAAAGGCTCACTATATAAAATAAGCCCTGTATCCCCAATGGATAAGGGATAGTATAAATGAGCCCGGTATCCATAATGGATACGGGAAAGTTTAGACACTCGGTCATAATAACGTAATAATTAGAAAAGAGTCACATGTGCATTCCATATAATTTTTATTAAGTTTGTATGATTGATTGAAATGTAATTGTCTTACTGTTAAATGAAAATGTGATATATGATATTATATGAAAAATGCAATGATGTGAATTATCTATTATATGAAATGATATGTTGCATGAATTGAGTGAACTATCGAAGATGGTTACCTCATATGAGTTCACAAAACTCACCCAAAATTGCACGTTGACATTTTAGGACCAAGAGAGGATTCTAGCTACTGAGAGACTGTACAAGAAGCTGAATTCTTTTACTTTTGTGAAGAAGATCTGGCTAAAAGGTCGGTTAGCTGGACTGAAGGATTTAGTTAGATCTTTTGTATTTCCTCTTTCATGTAGTATATTTTGTATTAGGATATGATGATATACACGTACAGATTTTTGAAAGCTACATTGTATGTACATTTATATTTTTGAAATGAAAAAAGGAATTTTTTAAAAAAATTTTGGTGACTTTCTTGTATGATAGTAGATGCCATGATTAAGTGGGATAAATTGCCATGTTATAAAATGAAAGTGTGATAGTTAACACACCGTTGTTATAGGGTATGTACTAGAATGTCATAAGGGTGTTTCGGTATGTACCTTATAGCAGTGGGGGTGTTACATATTCTCCTTGGCTTATTTTAGGAAATTTTAATATTACTTTGTATCTTAATGAATCAGAAGGACATATGTGTAATTTTAGTTCTTGCAGTGATGATTTTATTTGTTGCATCAACTTGGTGGTCTTGTGGTTCTTTTTTAGTTAGTATACTTTTAGCATGGTTTTTTAGAGTCTTATGCTTACATATTTACATTTTTATAAGATTTTTATTTCGATTTTTATTTTAGTGCCTCAATAAAGGAGTAAAGTTAGAAAGCCTTAGGTTTAGTTGGAGCAAATTTGGCAGATTTTAAGTTAAGGACTCAGAACATGGTACTAACACTAGTACTGTATTGCTCTCTATGTTCAATCATGCTACGATATATTTTTGAGAGAATTATCTACTTGACTAATATGACAGTAATACATCCTCTTATTCTAAATGTGTTCAATAAGGGAGCCTTTAGTTTCTTCAACATTTATGAAATCCTATCGTATTCTGACTTTGTTCACTAATATTGTGGAAACACAAACCTATATCCTAACTTGTATTGGTAGAGAATTGTTTCATAAATATTCTAGCATATTGTCTTTAAGTAATATGGTATTACTTGTGTTTAGGTCATATTAGGTGTATATTCTAAAGTTTTGCGTTTAAAGGTAAAAGTGGTTGAAATCAAAAGGAGAGTTTTTAATTTAGGCTATATTGGGTGGATATTTTCTAAAGTTTAGAGTTTAAATGTAAAAGTGGTTGAAAACAAAAGGAGATATTTTAAGTCATGAAGGAAGACTAAAAACCAATTGGAATCTTTGGGAAAGGATGTTAGGATTAAAAAGCATAAAACATTGTAGCAAAATAAGAACATTTGTTAAGATTCATCAACAACATTTAAGATTCAGGCAATGAGAAAGGATAAGAAAGGTGTAGAGAACCTAACGACTTAGGAATCCTATTTTTCGCCTTAATAATTTTCTAATAAGGAAACAAGTTAATGAAGATATAAATGATGTTTTTGTTGATTAACGACTTTATACTTGGTGCATCTAACTTAAATACACCTTGGTTAGTTGACTTTGATAATTACTTATCCAGTCAGATTTTGTAAAAGGTGATGAATCATTAGTAAAAGAAGAGATTCTTCCTTGAAATGGGGAATTACCTATGGCTATAGGACAACCCATACCTATTTCATGTTTGTATAATCAGACATGCGTGGCATACTCTAAGATGATCAACATTTTAGAGCACAACCATAAAAGACTAGCTGAATACCATTATTGTGCAAATAAAACAACAAGAAAACTTTTGGTAGCAAATTTTTATTGGTTTATATTATTTAAAGATGAATAAAGGTATGTAGAGTATTTCAATAAATTTCAATAGAAAGATAATATCTCTAATAGGAATGAGATGCTTTAAAATAGTATTAATATTTGTGAAGTGTTTAATATACGAGGCATTAATTTGATGGGTCCATTTCCTGTATCATTTGGTAACAAATATATCTTAGTTGTTGTGGATTATGTCTCAAAAGTGGATTGAGGCTCCAACTTTGCCTCCAAATGATGTTAAGGTAAATTTTAAGTTCCTTAAAAAGTTATTTACATAATTTGGTATACCTAGAAATATAATTAGTGATAAAAGTACACACTTTTCTAACAATCAATTTGAAAAGTACTGAAATAACAACCAATTTGATCCTATTATTCCTGAAGGATTGAGTAGGAGCTTCATTAACTAGAATACTAGAGGAAGAAGTTATGATACATTCTATAATCCACTTAACAAACTAATCTAGAAATCCAAGAGCTACTCGACAAGATTGAATGAACTTCCATCTATTGATTTTAAATGCTTTGTGAGAATCAAATTTAAATATGCAATTTCTAATGGCTCTTCCTGAATTGTAATCTTTCATTAACTTTCATATTAGTAAGATATTATCTCCAATTGATCTCCCAATAATGAAAGCTCCTTGAGCTGGATTTATAACTTCCTTTAGTGCCATCTCCAATCTGTTTGCTACCTTGAAAATTGTATTACAACATAAGATAGGTCTATAATCCATCATGGAAGAATGATTTTGCTTACTAGAAATGAGGCAAATGTAGGTGTAGTTCATTCTTTCAGCATATTTGAGGAAGTAAAAAATTCCAGAATTACTTCAGTGAAGAGATTGCCTGTGATATCCCAAGTTTTCTGGAAGAAACAAATAAAGAAACCATAAGTTTCTAAGGCTTTGAAGGGATGTAAACTAAATAAAACTTCTTTGAGTTTTTGATCTGTGAAAGGGTCACCAAACAGTCCTTCAAATCCTAACTAATGATGTTGTCAAAGAATTTCTTCATGTTAAAATCTGCATGAATGGATTCATTTATGCCCATTAGATTGATGAAAAAAATTATTGGCTAGTTCCTGCAGTTTAATTTGATCAGTAAATGTGTTTCCCATATTTTCTTAGAGCTCTAAAATTTTATTTCTATTTCTTCTAGCTAATAAAGAAGAGTGAAAAAATTTGGTGTTGGCATCTCCCTCCCTTAACTAGTTAATCCTTGATTTCTGCTTTAAAATTGAATTGTAAAGATTAAGAGCTTCTTAATGCTCATTCAACCTTTAAATTTCAACCGTTCTTATGGCATTGTTATGGGAAAACTTATAGCAATCCTCTTAAGTCTCTCTCATTTTATTCTTGTTTATAGTAACACTTTTAGTCTGATCTCTAGCAAAACTCTTGAGAGCTAGTTTGACAACTTTGAGCTTTTAATTAGCTAAAAAGCTTTGTAACCTATCACTATTTGATTCTAGCTAGTGAGAACTATTTTTAGGAAACCCTCTTTAAGAGTTAATCAATTGAAGAATGTGAAAGGAGCTCTACACCTTTTGCAAGGAAGGAGGTTCTGAATATATATTTAAGAGTGACCAGAATAGGAATTTTCACCAAAATGTGTATAGGATTGTGGATATTGGTTTAACCAAATTTGGTTAACCAATTCTCTATTAGCTTTTTCCTGATAAACTGGTATCTTTGCTACGTGTTGATCCACCAATTCAACCTTTTAGACTAGATTAATGAGTTCTCTACAAGTTACCAAGTTATATTTTATGCCTCTTTCTGCCTTCTGAGAAGATAGGGTGAAATTAATGTCTTTTGCTAGTATCCAGGGATCTATTATTCTAAGTTCAATAGTTTTGAGGTCTTCCCATGATTTGTCTCTTTGAAATGATATTTTTTTTTGGTAAAATGTAAATGAATTATACCAAAAATGTGACTATACACGGTCCTGTGGGGCATACCCCGACCCTCAAAACATAAAACAACCGGTCCTAC
>JANQBM010746949.1:0-14693 GCA_025594535.1 Erythroxylum domingense | reverse complement strand
ATGTGATGTGGTAATTTACCACATCTGGACCCGTTTCTTTGGTCCGACCCGTTCTCTGGAAACGGGATGTTACACATTATGTCTATGAAGGCTGCAGGGGCATTAGTTAATCCAAAAGGCATAACTAAGAACTCAAAATGCCCATATCGTGCTCTAAAAGCAGTTTTTGACACTTTAGACTCGTTTATTCTCAATTAGTGGTTACTAGATCTGAAGTCTATCTTAGAGAAGACTTTTATCCCTTACAATTGATTAAACAAACCATCTATGCATGTAAGGGGATATCTATTCTTAGTGGTGACATGATTGAGCTTCCTATAGTCCACACACATCCTCAAGGTTCCATCTTCTTCATAAAAAGAACTGGAGCTCTCCAAGGTAAAGAGCAAGGCCTAATATAACCTTTCTCCAACACCTCTTCTAACTGCTCTTTAAGCTCCTTCAATTTTACCAGAGCCATTCTATAAGTTGGAATTGATATTAGCGTCGTGCCTGGAAGAAGCTCTATGGTAAACTCAATCTCTCTAGGTGGTGGTAGTTCTGGTAATTCCTCTAGAAAGACATCTAAAAATTCTATGGCCATAGGAATATCTTCTACTTTTCCTCCATCTACCTTTATGTCTACCACATATGCCAATAATGCTTCACATCCTTTCCTCATCATTTTCATTTTTGTCATAGCCAAAATAATTCTAGGTGGGCTTGCTTTCCTATCTCCCACAAACACCACCTTTTTACCTTTGTCTAACTCAATCTCTACTTTCTTCTGTTTGCAATTGAAATTGGCATTATATTTTTCTAAAGTATTAATGCCCAAAATCACATCTAATCCCTCCATCTTCAATGGCATTAAATACACCACTAATTTTACTTCACCAATGTATATTTCACAATCTCTATAAACTCGACTAATAATTATATATTGGCCAATTAGGGACTAACCATCAAAGGACTATCTAATGGACTCAAACTTCTACCATGCACAATCCTACTTGACAAAATAAATGAGTGGGTAAACCCCGAGTTAATTAAAATAATAATATCATCATTAAACAATTTAATCATACTAGTCACAACCTCTAGAGTAGCTTCTGCGTCCTCCCTCGTCATTGCAAACACCCTAGCTGGTGCTTGCCTTCTTGATCTTCCAGGAGTATTTACTTTCTTGGTTGTACTAGAAATACCCACTTCAGTTGCAGTCTTAACTCCCACAGTCTCAGTTCTTTTTAGAGCTTACATTTGAGTTCCCTCTTGTCTTGCATATTACGGGCACTCTCTAGACATGCGCCCTTTTTCTACATAGTTAAAACAAGCTCCACTCAGCTTATAGGACTCCTCCTTATGAAATTTGGCATAATGGTCACATTTAGGAATGGATGGCTTATCCCCCTCTCCTCTTCTTCTGTCTACAAGAGTTGAGGCTTGATGAGAGATAGTTCTCATTTGTTTGCGCCTGCTTGTACTACTACTCCTAAACTCAGACTGTATGGGGAAAGTCTTGACACTCCTCTCTGGTATAGGAGCACTGCCTCCCCTCCTGAATTGTTCTCTTCCTTTCCTCTTTCTATTTACTGCGCTCTTTATATTCTCTACATTCTCAACCCTTAATGCAGCTTCTACCAGCTGTTGGAAGTCATAGAAATTTTGTGCCACTATTTTTTCTTTGATGGCTAAATGCAATCCCACTTCAAACCTAATGCACTTAATCGCTTCGCTCATCTTCATCTTAGCTGCAAATTGGGACAATTGCGTAAATTTATGCTCATATTCGCTCAGCGTCATCTCCCTCTAGGTGAGACTCAAAAACTCCCTTTGTTTTTACTGGATATACATCTCAAACAAATATTTCTTCCTTTAAGCAGCTAGGAAGTCCTCCCATGTCAACACTGGTGATTTTATCTGACTCCCTGGTACACTTTCCCACCAATATAGGACATCTCCCTGTAGTAAGCTTATAACATATACAACCTTTTCATCATCCTTACAGTCCATTTATTCCAATATCCTTTATGTTTTCCTCAACCATGTTTCAGTCTCTTTTGGATCAGTTGTTCCATGAAAATCGACTGCCCCATACTTCTTAAGCTTATCAAGTTGCTTTCCTTTATTAGCTGGGCCTATGGTAGAAGTTTGTGGCATCTGGCCCATGGTCTGGACAAAAGCCTGAGCAAAGGCTTGGAATAGTCTAGGATCTAAAGGATTAGGCACTGGCTCTTAAAGAAGAGATGACTTATACATTTGTGATCAAAAGGGCTCACTATTATGCCTTACAGAAGCCTCATCATTTCCTAGGGTTCTAGACTCATTAGTGCCCTCCTCTCTTGGTAGAGAGTCAGGTGTAGCAGATCCTTGCAAAAATCCTCGTGTTCTTCTACGAGGTGGCATCTTACTCCTTCATTGTAAACATTAACAGTTAGGTTACATTTCATTTTAATCTTATTTCCTACATCTATGCATGATATGCATGTCACTTAATGCAATCAATCAATTAAACAATGCAAACAACATAACAATTTGGAATTAACAATTCTTAGATAATATCTAAACTTATTATTTTCCATTAATATTAACATTTTCTAACCTATAGTTAACCATTATCATTTTTGAACAAACTAAATTATCCTAATTCCACAATTAAATGTTCTTAACAAAGCATGGATCTCTGAAGCATATGAGTGCCTTAGGTCCCTTTAGGTTATTTAAATAACCTTTTTCTGAGTGCCAAAAGTACCAGGAGCTTAACATGCTTGACCTAACTCCCTAATTTATTTTTCTAAGCTTAATCAATCTTTACATAGTAAGTATCATACCATACATACTTAAACATTCATCAATTTCAAACATTCAATAAATAAAACATATTCCATATAGGTCATACCATGTTCCATGCCTAATTAATTACTCTGCCATAAAACATTATTTTCCCATTATACATTTGCATGTATATGTCAAACCAAAATTCATATCACAATGCATTCTAAGCCTAGGAATCCTTAAAACCTTAGGCTCTAATACCAAAATGTTGGACTCGGGTCTCAGTGTTGGACCTGAGTCTCAGTATTTATTACATGGCTACATTACGTGAGGATTGGAAGACCAAGTGAAAAGAAGGCTAGAAGCTCCAAGTTGTAATACGAGAAAGGTTCTATCACGATTGTGTTAGTGCACGATCGTGTACCCATAATGAGTGAAGGGTTATGTCATGATCATGCTAGTGCACCATCATGCACCCCTGATGAGTGAAAGGTTATGTCATGATTGTGCTAGTGCACCATCATGTAGGTTCTGTCTACAAGGGGTGTCACGTAAACTTGTAAAAATCATATCTCTCAATTCTGATGTCAAAAAATTTCAAACTTTATACCATAGAAAATGTAAGAGGATAAGCTAAAACTTTTATGAAGGCAATTTTGTCTGATTCGACCTACATCAATACAGTTTAATTGTTGAAATCAAGACACAATTTCTATTAGGGATAGCATTGCAACCTATGCCATCACTAGTGACGTTATCGTGTAATGGCCATATCTCTTTCTTGCGAAGTCCAAAAATTACATGCGATATATCGTTGGAAATTTAAGAGGACGAAATAAAATATTTTGAAGAGAAATTTGTCCAATTCTTCCTAGATTAATATATTTTATTCATGGAAATTAGAGCCAATTCTATCCAGGGTAGTGCTAGCTGTCCCACTTTTCTTCTTTTGCTTATTATGATTTTTTGTATATTCCAAAAAGACCCAAATCTAACAAAAAAAATGTACATACATGGCTCCCAGTATAACAATTTATTTTAAATCTCCCCAAGGCCATCTAGTAACATACTATTCCATTTCCAACGACAGTTAAAAACCCAATAAAGAAGAGAGTTTTGAACATGTACAAAGGACACCTCTTCAACTCTTAACTTCGTTGCTTAATCAAAATGGAGTTTGTACGCAGCTTTAATTACATGTCAAATGTCACATCAATAGCATAATACAAAATATAAAGGGATGCTCATGCTTGATATGTTAGAGTAGTGCTTTAAAGGCAATCACCTTTAGCACTTTTGTACAAACATTATTTTGATTAATAAAGCAAAAGGCATTTTTCATTGATTTGATATTCATTTATATATATATATGAATTGATATTGATCTTAAATCAAATTGATGAAGTCCATAATACAAAACATAGCATGAAGGAAATCATGATGAGATCATGATAATGAGATTCCTATCATGTGCAATTATGTTAGTATCTAAATACTCGCTAGTCATAGGATTAATAAGACAGGACATTATTAATCTAGAAAGACTAGCACATATGATTTGATCAAGCAGTAGATCTCATAAACTGTAAGCATGAGATGTTTAGAGTTAATATGTGGATGCTTACTAAGGCTAATAAGTACATCAGATAACCCGCGATGAGATTATCATATGGATGATCTATTGAATGTCAATCATTAATCTCATCATAGCAATGGTGCAAATATCCTTAGACTTGAGGTATTCAAGGATATCTTGGATATAAATACTGTAGTTTGACACCATTATTTGTTACCTTAAGAAGAGGTCGCTCTTAGGGTGGTGATTGGGTACAGCTATTTATGTTCGAAGGTAATTGGGTAGACAATAAAGGATTCACCACTCCTGATAGAAGGAAATGATACCCATGGCCTCTTGTTAGGGTCATTACTCAAGAGTCTCTGTCCAGAGCAGGTATTTGTCATGAAGAGGGCCTTTAATGACACATATGAGTAATGAGATCCTAAAGCAAGAACTAACATCACTTGGATTAGATGTGACGTAGTTAGTCTAGTGGGAGTTGACACATATCCCATACTTCAAACCAAATGGGGTATAGTATGGTGAAAGGACGAATTGCATAGTAATTGTCTATGGAAAGGTTCATAAGTTGGATAATTAACTATCAAAGAGTTTGTGTGTTAATCCACTTATATTCCATCAAATAGGCATCATGATGTGTTTGAATTAACAGTTAATTCAAAGTGCCTAAAATGGCTGGGAACCTAAGGGTCACACATATAAAAGATCAAATGAAAAACAAGTGTGTATGGCCTATTTTAAGCAGGCCACAATCGTGGCCAAAGGCGAGACAGAGGCCCCAAAATGATATATAAATGAGTTCTTCACTTATGTATACAAACAAATTTCACTTCTTACACACTTAAGTGATAGGGAAAGGGTTCTATAAGTATGATGGAGAGAGTGAGAAGAGTTCTTGAGTTATCTTCTTGCAATTTATACAAATGTTGTATAAATCAACATGCATGCAAGATAACCTTGATCTATCTTCTATCATATTGAACATCTACTTGAATTCATCAAGTTTGGTTTTATAAAACCCCTACACATTGTTTCATATTCCTTCTTTGCATGTTCTTGGGTGATCAAGTAAGGGTTTGGTGTTTGCAACAAACCAAACAAGGAGAAGAAATAAGAAAAGAGGAGATACACAAGGTAAAAAGTTTTGTTATTTCATGTTCTTTACGTATCCTTGCATGCATGTGAGATTATGTGGTTTTTGGGTTGTCTTCTGCATGCATGTGATGCATGCAACCATGGCTAACCCAATAGTGGAATCAGAGCTTGTTTGGGCATGTAATAGATGATGTATTGAATATGTTGAAAGTGTTCGCTGGGATGTGACTGACTTGCATGTTGTTTTGAAAAAATTCGTGTAAATTATAGAGAACTTTGTTTTCTGTTTTTCTTTCTCATATATGTTTATAAGATGTTATATTATGTTTCTGTAAAAGGATATTGCAATTTAATGTCCTTTTCTATTTTATTTGGAATTTATATCCAGACTATGCAAATGTTGATTCCTAGGATTTTCTGGAAAACTAATTACTTGTGCTGACTTTGAAAATTTCTTACTAATTCTAAATATTTTTCTATTTTTCTTTCACTGAAATGTTTATAAGATGTTATATTATGTTTCTATAAAAGGAAAATGCAATTGACTATCATTTCCTATTTTATTACGAATTTAGTTTCAGATTGATGCATGTATGAAGTTCTGGAAATTCTGGAAATATGATGAACATGCATGCATGAAAAATTCATATTAATCTTTTAAAATTTTTTTAAATAAATTTTATGCAAGAACATGAAAGATGAGATGTTTCCACCTGTATGAGATGCATGACACGTATTGTTAAAGTGGTTATCTTATGCATGCATGGTGTAATGTTTTTCTAGTGTTAGAAGTAATGCGACAAGTGTCATACACATATGATGTGTTGGCTTATTCCAATTTTTAATAAATAAATCCTAGGAATTATTCTATGGAATTTATTATTAGACACATTTAGAATGTGAATAAGGCTCTGGAATTTTTCTAGAATTAATTGAATATGATTCAATTAATAAATAAAGTCAAAGTCAATATTGGTCAACTTTTTGAAAGTTGGAGTTGACTTACTTAATGACTTATAATGTTTGTATTTCAGTTATGAGACCTAAATAAGGTTCTTATGTGATAAGAAATGAATTATTTTAATGAAAATAACATGTTTAATGCATGTGCTTGAAATTAGGGTTCTGAAAATTTTCCAAAGATCGAATCAATCACTTTAGTGTCTAGTAGGTTAACTTATTTATCTTGACGATTTTGGCCATCAAGATAATTTTGGCTAGTGCCGAAATTGTTTAGATAAATTTGAGATGACCTAGGGATATTATAGAGGGCTAATTGGTGTATGGGAATTTTAGAAAACCTAGGGATTAGTTTAGAAATAATCCAAGTAGAGCATAGCATTTCTAGTGTGACTAGATAAAAGCATATAAACTAGGATTAAAGTGTTTAATCTGGACATCAAAATAATTGAATTTTTGGGTTCCTGATCGAATCACATTCAAAATTTGAATTATCCAAGACTAACACTAGTACCCCATCAGGTTCAAGAGTTGAATCGATTCATGAACTTTAGATATATAGTTAAGTCACAACCTAAATTTAAACCTTTGTGTGATACATGCATTAGATGCATTTTAAGGGTAGTTATGGATATAGGATCAATTTAATTGAGTTATCCAAAATCGAAATGTATATGTGCTGTACATAATCAAAATCATCCAAGTATTGATGAGACCAAAGGATAAATCGCTCAACTAAAATGTTAGGACTTACATCTTCCATTGACATAGTAAGAACCAAATTTCTTTTAGAGTTGGGTTGTTGGGCAAACCCAAGTCCGCTCTACATGAATATGTTCAAACCATGGAAATTAGATTTCTGGATTAATAGGTTAGTCCTAACTTGAAGTGTTGAATTGTTGGGCAAACTTAAGGTCAATATGGATAGAGGCGACGTTGGGTTATATATATGGGATGTATATAAATCAAGAGTTGATAACCTAATGAGTGTGCTAAATCAATAATTGATGGCACAGGTTGATAGTTGCATAATTGAATGCAATTTGTATGAATGATACCTACTGATTGACCTAAGGTTGCTTGTTAGGCAAACCCAAAGTCATTCTTATTGATATCGAATATCGACCCATTAAGTAAACTATAAGTTTTCTCGATTTCGTAGTGAGGGCTATAGATTTGAATAAAAATAATGGGACCCATGATGCATGTTATTAAAGTCCTTATAGATATGCATTAAATGTACATTCTAACACTTTCTCTCGTTCTTCTAGGTTATCGAATGGTACGATGTCTTTTAGTGTGAACCTACGCTTCCTACTAGATTCCAACGAACTCACGGGACCTAACTTCTTGGATTGGCTACGAAATTTTAGAATTGTTCTCAAATTTGAAAAACTAAGATGTGTTCTAGACAGACCACTTCCCGATCCCCCTGCTGCCGATGCATCTAAGGAAGATCAGAAATCTTACAAGAGACTACTGGATAATAGTGAGTTGGCTAGCTGTATAATGCTGGCCTCTATGTCACCAGAACTGTAAAAGCAGCATGAGGCTATGGATGCTCATACCATAGTCTCCCATATGAGGGAACTATTTGATGAGCAAGCTCGGTCTGAAAGGTTCGAGACCTTGAAGTTGCTTTTTCGTTTTAAGATGGCTGAGGGATCATCTCTAATGTAGTATGCATTGAAGATGAATGGATATATTGAGAGGTTAGGTAGTTTGGGATTCATTATGGATTATAAATTAAGTATAGACTTAATTTTGACTGGTTTGACCAATAATTATTCGCAATTTATGCTTAACTATCAGATGAACCAAATATTCATGATGATACCTGAGCTGATTAATCTACTCAAAATAGTTGACCAAACTGTTAAGAAGGACAGTATGACTGTGATGCTAGTGGACTTTGCTTCTGGTTCCCAAAAGAAGAACCAAAAGAAGAAGAAGAAGTCCAAGAGGCCAGTGGGAGGTGTAGCCAAGAAGAAGGCAAAGGAGACAACATCGAAGGGGATATGCTTCCATTACAACAAGGAAGGACATTGGAAGAGGAACTGAAAAGATTATCTGGAGTCACTAAAGTAGAAGAAGGCATTAAATGCCCCATCATCTACTTCAAGTAAGATATTTGTCATTGAGGTTAACGCTATTTCTGATCATAACATTTGGGTATTAGATATCGAATGTGGCTCACACATATGTGTTGATATGCAGGGTCTCATGGTAGTAGATCGCTCAAGAAGGGAGAGATGGACCTACGTGTGGGAAATGGAGCAAAAGTTGCTGTATTAGTTATAGGAACATATGTTTTGTATCTTCCTAGTGGGCTAGAGTTAATTTCAGAAAATTTCTATTATATACCTGTTGTGACTAAAAACATTGTATCTGTTTCATATCTTAATAAAGTAAGATTTCATTTAACTTTTTCAAGCAATGGTTGTTCAATTAAGTTGAATGAAATGTTGTATGGTACTGCTACATTATGCAATGGAATTTACATATTAGATATGTCCAATCTAATCTTAACTATCAATGACAATAAAAGACAAAAACGAGATAACTTAAAATCATCTTACTTATGGCATTGTCGACTTGGCCATATAAGTGAGAAACGCATGATTAAGCTACACAAGAATGGTAGCTTAGGGTCATTTGATTATGAATCATATGACACATGTGAATCTTGCTTGTTAGGTAAGATGACTAAATTACCTTTTAAAGGAAAAGGTGAACGAATGAATGGGTTATTAGACCTAATACATTATGATGTATGTGGTCCGATGTCCATTCATTCCAGAGGTGGTTTTGTGTACTTCATTACTTTTATCAATGATTATTCACGATATGAGTATATGTATCTAATGAGATACAAGTCTGAAGCGTTTAAAATGTTTAAACAATTTATACATGAAGTAAAGAAACAACTCGGTAGAAGTATTAAGACACTTCGATCAAATCGAGGCGGTGAATACTTAAATGAGGAATTTCTATCTTATCTTGAAGATAATCGGATAGTATCCCAGTGGACTCTACCTTACACACCACAACATAATGGTGTGGCTAAAAGGAGAAACCGAACCTTGTTAGTTATAGTAAGGTCGATGATGGGCTTAGCAGATCTACCGAGATCCTTTTGGGGTTATGCACTCTAGACTACTATTTATGAGACAAACAGAGTCCCTTTAAAGACAGTTGAAGTTACTCCATATAATATATGGACTAACAAAAGGCCCTATCTTTCTCATATGAAATTTTGGGGTTATCCGGCTTATGTGAAGCGGATTCAATCAGACAAGCTTGAAACGAAGTCTGATAAAGTTCTGTTTATAGGATATCCTAAAGAAACAATTTGATATCAATTCTATAATGTTTTAGAGCAAAAGGTATTTGTCTCAAAGCATGCTGTCTTTTTAGAGAAAGAGTTTCTTTTAAGAGAAGACAGTGGGAGCAAAATTGAACTTGATGAAGTTCGTGATGCTCACACAAATGCAAATTAATTACCTGAACCCAAAATTGTTGTTCGTAGAGATAAAACAACAATTGAATGTTGTAACACTCAAAATGTTCGTAGGTCAAGTAGGATATGTAATGTTCCAGAGAGATATGGATTTCTTGCAAGCAAACAAAATGATGTATTGCTCATAGAGGATGATGAGCCTACAACTTGTGAAGAGGCTCTGAAGAGTTCAGAATCTGAAAAATGGCTTTAAACTATAAATTCCGAAATGGAGTCCATGTATGAAAACCAAGTATGGACTTTGGTTAACCTACCTGAAGGGTTAAAACTTATAGGGTGCAAGTGTATTTTCAAAAAGAAAATTGACATGGAAGGTAATGTGATTACCTATAAAGCAAAGCTAGTCACTAAAGGTTATCATCAAAGATAAGGAGTTGACTTTAAAGAGACCTTTAGCCCCGTAGCTATGCTTAAATCCATTAGAATAATCCTAGCCATTGCTGCTGATTATGATTATGAAATATGGCAGATGGATGTGAAAATAGCTTTCTTGAATGGAAACCTAGTTGAGGATGCGTATATGATACAACTTGAGGGCTTCATATCTAGAGATGGCAGAAAGGTATACAAGCTTCAAAAATCCATTTATGGATTAAACCAAGCATCTAGGAGTTGGAACATCCGATTTTATGAGACAATCAAAGAGTTTGGTTTCTCACAAAATCCTGATGAACCTTGTGTATACAAGAAGGTTAGTGGGAGTGCTATAATATTCCTTGTGTTATATGTGGATGACATATTACTAATAGGAAATGATGTCTCAAGTTTGCAATTAGTCAAAGTTTGGTTGTCCCAGAATTTTGACATGAAAGACCTTGGAGATGCAACTTACATAGTGGGAATAAAGATTTATAGAGATAGATCAAGGAAATTGCTAGGTGTTTCACAGTCGACGTACATAGACAAAGTGTTAAATAGGTTTAGCATGGAGTAGTCCAAGAGAGTGTTTCTTCCTATGATTCATGGGATAAAACTCTTAAAATCTATGTGTCTTAAGACATAAGATGAGAGGAATCATATGAGTATGATCCTGTATCCTTCGGCAGTAGGATCAATCATGTATGATAAGTTATGTACAAGACCCAATATATCGTATGCTCTAAGTGTTACTAGCAGATACCAATCGGATCCTGGTGAGGGTCATTGGTTGGCTGTTAAGAATATCCTAAAGTACTTGAGAAGGACTAAAGATGTATTCTTGATATATGGAAATGGAGATCTCATAGTGAGTAGGCATACAGATGCCAATTTTCAATCTGACCAAGATGACTTAAAATCCCAGTCATGTTACATTTTCACAACGAATGGTGGAGTAGTCAATTGGAAGAGTTCCAAATAAGAGACGACTATAGATTCGACGATTGAGTCAGAGTATATTGTAGCTGCGAAAGCGGCAAGAGAAGCTGTTTGGATCAAAAAGTTCTTCATGGAACTTGGAGTGGTTCCTAGCATCGTAGACCTAATATTGTTGTTCTATGATAACAATAGGGCTATTGCTCAAGCCAAGGAGTTGAGGTCTCAACAGAGGTCTAAGCACGTACTTAGGAGATATCACCTGACCAGGGAGATAATTGATAGAGGTGATGTGAAGATAGAGAGAGTGCCCACAGATCAGAATCTCACTGAACCTTTAACTAAGCCACTTCCTTCGACAAAATTTGATTTTTGTGTACTCGCCTATGGTATTAGATACAAAGGCGACTGGCTTTGGAACAAGTGGGAGATTGTTAGAGTAGTGCTCTAAAGGCAATCACCTTTAGCACTTTTTTACAAACTTTATTTTGATTAATAAAGCAAAAGGCATTTTTCCATTGATTTGATATTCATTTATATATATATGAATTGATATTGATCTTAAAGCGGATTAATGAAGTTTATGATACAAAACATAGCATGAAGGAAATCATGATGAAATCATGATAATGATATTCTTATCATGTGCAATTATGTTAGTATCTAAATAATCCCTAATCATAAGGTTAATAAGACAGGACATTATTAATCCGGAAAGACTAGTACATATTATACTCCTTGATTTGATCAAGCAGTAGATCTCATAAACTATAAGCATGAGATGTTTAGAGTTAATATGTGGATGCTTACTAAGGATAGTAAGTACTTCAGATGACCCGCTATAAGATTATCATATGGATAATCTATCAAATGTCAATGATTAATCTCATCATAGCAATGGTGTAAATATCCTTAGACTTAAGGTATTTAGGGATATCCTGGATATAAGTCCTGTGGTTTGACACCATTCCTTGTTACCTCAAGACGAGATCGCTCTTAGGGTGGTGATTGGGCACTATTTATTTTCGAAGGTAATTGGGTAGCCAATAAAGGATTCACCACTCCTGATAGATGGAGATGATACCTATGGCCTCTTATTAGGGTCATTACTCAGGAGTCTCTGGCCAGAGCAGGTATTTATCATAAAGAGGGTCTTCAATGACACATATGAGTAATGAGATCCCAAAATAAGAACTAACATCACTTGGACTAGATGTGATGTAGTTAGTATAGTGGGAGTTAACACATATCCCATACTCTGAACCAAGTGGGGTATAGCATGGTGAAAGGACAAATTGCACAGTAATTATCTATGGAAGGTTCATAAGTTGGACAATTAACTATCAAAGAGTTTGTGTGTTAATCCACTTATATTCCAACAAATAAGCATCATGATGTGTTTGAATGAAGAGTTAATTCAAAGTGTCTAAAATAGCCAGGAACCTAAGGGTCGCACGGATAAAAAATCAGATGAAAAACAAGTGTGTATGGCCTATTTTAAGCAAGCCACGATCGTGCATCAGAGGGCCACGATCGTGGCCAAAGGGGAGACATGCCACGATTGCTACGATCGTGGTCAGCAATCGTGACAGAGGCCCCGAAATGATATATAAGTGAGTTCTTCACTTATATATATGAACAACTTTCACTTCTTACACACTTAAGTGATAGATAAAGGGTTCTAGAGAGAGTGAGAAGAGTTCATTGTTGGAATCCAACCGTGATTGAATCACGGACGTAGCAGAAAAACAAAAATTTTTACGAATCTTGATAATTGTAAAACTTGAATAAAAACAAAAACGATTTAGAAATCGTACCTTGTTCGCTTTCCTATTAAAAATCTTAGAAAAACTTTTCCAATTGATCAATCATGAGCTGTCCAAGCGTCCAAGCTCTGATGGTATCCACAGAGGAATTCTCAACTGCTTTGAGAGGAAAAAGACAGAAGTGCTAGCTTCTAAAAGCTTTTCCGTATTTATAGAAAAATTATAAAAGTCTTTTATTAAAATTAAATATCTTTAATTATAATTAAAATAAAATTATAATTATAATTAATTTAATTTTAATAAAATCAAATATCTCATAGTTGATCCCTAAAGTTTCTCAATCTTTATAATTATGTCCAACTTAATTAAATTGATTTTTCTTTTACAAATTGCTCTTTGATGTGTGACCCATTAGGTTCCTAATAAATTGGCAATGATTATAAATTATAATTCTAATTCACAATTAGAATTAGATAAATTAAAACTTCCTTTAATTTATCTTTAATTCTCCAACTAAACGATTCATAATCATAAATCATGATTGACATCTAGCAACATGTCATGACTACCCAAATATTAAGAATGTCATAATGATTGACTTAACCTTTCCATACATGGCTATAATGTATAATTTAATCCTTTCGTCATTCAATATTCTAATTGGACAGAGTATCGATACAATGTCTACTCTTATCATCCAATCATATTCGTTCTTACTAATTAGTAATTGATTTATAATTGAAATTTGAAAACACTTGAAAACACCTTTTCAAATGTCAATTCACTCTGGCCAGAGAATTCCATAAATCATTACTAATCAAGAACAGTATAATATTCTCTCTAATTACTTTAGAGTGATGAATCCTATATTGACTTACTTAACTATCTACATATGGTTCATACTGTGTCTAATTACTACCGAATGAATTATCCTAAGATGATTCATAAGTAGCATCAAAACACAGTAATTCCCATATTAGATACGTTGGTAATCTCAAGTCTAAGGATCAATTATATAACCATCATTATGAGATAATCCACAAACACATAAGTAATTTTCCATTCGGGATTCTCATAATCGGGTCAGTTTAGTGAACTTATTCTCTAATAATGTAGCACCTCCTTACTGTAGGGTACACATCGGGACGCCCGCAGGTCGTTTCGGTACATATCCTATGATAAGGGAGAGCTACTTGCAATCACTACAGTCACTCCACATGGCATCACATTAATTTGAATAATAAAGCATTAATAGAAAATCACAATATGTTTAAAATCAACTTCTTCCTCATTTCATTCCATCAAAATCAAAGGTTTGTACATCTATCATATTGTACTGTCTGTACATACATCTAAAAAGCCTAGTACAAAATGCTATATGAAAAAGGAAGAACATCAGATCTATCTATGTCATCCCAAAAATCCCAGCTGACTGACCTATGAGCCATGACTTCTCTCACCAACACAATCTACACGGCTGGAAAAGTCCCTCTGGAGCTAGGAGTCTACCTCGGTCCTGAAAAGACAACGTTGCAATTTTGGTGAGTTTTGCAAACTCAGTGAGGTAACCATCATCGATGGTTCACTCAATTCATATAACACGTTCAACATACATCGATCAAGTGTCACACACTTTACACATAAGTAGAACTTTTGTTTTCACATAAGTATAAGGCATTAAGCCTTTCACTCAATCAAACATAGTTAATCAAATGCATATGAAATA